>JASEVX010000005.1:35462608-35648865 GCA_031761405.1 Serripes groenlandicus
CGGATGGTGTTACTGTTGTTCCATGATGTTTTACTGGGGAAAGTTTTGTTACACATGTATATTTGTATGAAGTTGGTATTGCTATATTTTCTTAATAAGGAGTATATATCTGGCACAAAACCTCGAACGTGGGATGGCTTTATAATATGCATGTATAACGTGAATAAGAATATGGCTTTAACAATAGAGCTTGGTGAAATGGAGATCATCTTTTGTTAAAAATGTTATCTTTTGAATATGAATGACCGAGTTCAATGGGTATATACCTAGCATGGATTCTGTTATATGCGACCTGGTTCTGTTAGGGTGCCCTTGAATGTTTTTCAATATGGAGTGCTGGAACTTATTTATTTGTCCTACATCCTGATTATTCATATTTGATCACGTTTCGCACCAATCTCCTATCGCAGAGTGACCGTTCCTTACACTCACTATCATGTAATAAACCGATAGTGTAAGAGAGTGGTGTCGCACCCGTAAAGAATTGTCGGTATAACTACTTTGTTGTATAGGTTACAGGTAATGACGGGATTTACTCCCTTTGGTCTTAACCCTACACTGGTATATGCGTAGTAAGCTGGTCTCCCCTTTTGAATAGCTGTTTTGATAGAGCTTGCATTTTTCGGTGATAGCTGTTTAACCTCAAATTTGACCTAGATGTTAAACAAATGATCTAGATTGTAGACCAATCAAATGTTGTATTCAATGAATAATGTCGAAGAAATAAAGGAACTGAAACGTTTTGATTGGAAAGAAATGCTATCAAAAATACCAGATTCTCCTTATTGCCACTTTTAAAATGTCTCCAAAGCATAGGTCAAAGACTGTTACATTTCAAATTGTATTTGTATGTCCATAGGGATGAAGAATAGTACCGTGCTAAAGAAGACACCTCTTGCTCCCCCCCCCCCCCACCCCCCCCCCCCCCCCCCCCCCACAATATATATGTTTTCGCCTTTGAGTATGTCTGGAGCATATCTGCAAAACAGTCCAAGGGATTGCCATTTTACAACGGAAGAATGCGTGTGGATTATTGTTGGTGCACAAGAACTATTGCTAGTTGTCACATGACGTAAATTAAGTTATTCCAAACCCCTTTTTCATATTTGTTCTCCATTTATGAAACATCAAACTTCCTTCTCTATTGATTTCCTGCTACCTTCTAAAATAAAAATTAATATACATTCTGCCGACTGGAACTGTATTAAATTATAACTTGGACACCTATCAGCAAAAGCAATACATAAACGTAGATTGTTATTTATATAAACTACAATAGGGCAATGAGATTGCTGAGACTTGCTGATGCCATGTTTTTTTTAACAATAAATATGGCTTTAACAAATTTAGGAGAGTCGGTGTCACCTAAGGACCATTTCTAGGAAATTATCTACTACCAGACAACACTTTTATAGTAGAAGAATTAAAGTTTTGCTACTTCACCAACTTTCTGATGCCACCGAGTGACCTTGTCATTTAACCAATCAATATGAATTGAACAATTACAGAAGATTTCTGCAAAATTATACTTTTGTAATTTTACCCCCTTTATGCTGCCATCAGATGACTATGATAAATCAAATTGGCCCGAACATTTTTTGAAGAGGGTCACAATTCTGCTAATACATAGATTCGATATGCAAATAAGATACAGTATTTTAGCCAATCAAAAAAAATTGATATGTTCTTCACAGTATACTTGATTGCCAAACGTGTTTTCTGTATCACAAAAAAAGGCATGGGATGCATTTGAACTGAGTAGTTTTAATGATTAATTTTTTTTTTTTTGTGAAGCATGGTGTTGGGCGTGGCTTAAACTTCGATCTCTGATCGATGAATTATAATGAAAACAGAACAGCAGTTTCAGAGTAGAAGAATTTTAAAGTTCTGTCATTTCTCCCACCTTTTCTGATGCCACAGCAACTGGAGTTTTGAATATCATTTAATCTCTTAACCATTATTTAAAGAAGACGACCAAAGGAACATCACAAACAGATGTTTTTTAAGAAATTGTTGATAATGCACAATACATGACAGACACCTGACACAGGATAAACACACTGGCTCACCATATAAAGTATTTTGGAAGTAGCAAATGTTGCTATTTTTCCATATGCTTTACTCCTTACATGTCATTCTGCTTTTAATGAATTAAAAAAAATTATCCAGCAGATTAACAAATTATCAATCGTATATTTCATATAAATACAAATGTATTTCTCTCCCTCTATGAAAGGAAATGGCCCTGAGATGTTCATCTCAACGTCACTCCAACCTTGACTGGGTTCTTTGTCGCAAAATATGTGTTTACGATCAACAAGCACCCCCACCCCTGGTGGCCCTGTTTATCAACGGATCGGATTTATTTGAACAATCTTGGAAGAAGGCCACCCAAGGAACATATGTGCCATATGATATTTAAATCAGGCAGATGCTTTTGGACAAGAAGATTTTTAAATATTTTACAATGCACATATAAGGAAAAAAAGCCCCGCCCCTGGCGGCCATGTTTTTCAATGGATCGGATTAATTTGAACAATCTTAGTAGAAGGTCCCCCAAGGAACATTTGTGCCAAATTATCTTTAAATCGGGCCAGTACCTTCGGACAAGAAGATTTTTAAAGATTTTACAATGCATATATAAGGAAACTAAGCGCCGCCACTGTCAGCCATGTTTTTCAATGGATCGGATTAATTTGAACAATCTGGGTAGAAGGCTCCCCAAGGAACATTTGTACCAAATTATCTTTAAATCAGGCCAGTACTTTTGGACAAGAAGATTTTTAAAGTTTTGGTAATTTTCCCCTTTTCTGATGCCGCAGCAACCAAAGTTCTACAATGCATATAAGGAAAATAAGCTCAGCCCCTGGCGGCCATGTTTTTCAACGGATAGGAAAACTTTGAACAATCTTGGTAGATGGTGCCCCAAGGAACATTTGTGCAAATTTATTTTCAAATCAGGCCAGTACTTTTGGACAAGAAGATTTTTAAAGTTTTGGTAATTTTCCCATTTTCTGATGCCGCAGCAACCAAAGTTCTACTTGGATTCAATTCTTTGAACATCTTTAAAAGAGGACCACATATGGAACATTCCTGTGAAGTAATGTTGAAATCAGTCCATTGGTTTAGTAGGAGAAGTCATTTGTAGGACATCGTACAGACGACGACAAGTGATCACAAAAGCTCGCATTGCACTTCGTGCTTAGTTGAGCTAAAAACTAATTTAACACTTTCCCACATATAGACGGTTTCTGACGCCTCTGCAACAGACGACATATTTATAACATTGTGGCAAAATAATAAATTCTCCTTTAGCCACAATATTTTCAAATAAATGTTCTGATAAACTTGATTTGATGAAAAATGTGGCCTTTGTAGTGTCCAAAAAGTGTTCATAACTTTGACCTGGTGGCCTAGTTTTTGAACTCACATGATCTTGGTTAGATCAAGATTGGATGAAGATTGGATATAAAATGTGGCCTCTAAAGTGTTCTCTAGAAATTGAGATAAACCGTTGATTTGAGACAGATAACTTAGTACAAACTAAATTAGACTTTTTAAGATGGTTATCTTTCTTTCCATGCAATTTAAATGATACTCGGTACAATGGATGTTTTAACAGTCTGTCGCAGACTTGTTGTATGTGGATAGAGAGTTAAAATACTATCATACCTCAGTTTCAGCCGCTTTAACAAACTTCAGTTTCCTCAGCATCTGCACTATGCCGACCTTGGCTTCACAAAGTGCAAGTCTCATACCAATACAGTTTCTCTGGCGAGCTTAATAACGCATTTCTTGGTCGAGTTAAATAATTTTTTATGAAATGACAACGAATGTCAGATTCTTTTTATCACATGACTAACAATGCCACCAAAAATTATGCCGAGGTCATACGCGATTAGAAAATAGTCCTAACATTTAACTAATAAAAACATAATGATCATGAAAACACAGAAAACTAAGATATGTACAAGAAAACGGGTTGAATTAACGTAATTTCAATAGATACTCAAATTGTCACCCCTGATAGACGTCATACTGCATATACACAAGCGTGTTGACCTTCTAGATATAATACATGTTAGTCAGATTCACTGTCAAAGATGACACGTTTTCGTTTCCTCGCTATTTCTGGGCTGGAAAATGACTAAATACCAGTGTTTGTAGCATTTGCAGGATTAACGTTTTTAGAAAATAGGTTTTTGCTACAGAGGTATTTTAAAGTTTACTTCCCATCAATCAGGAAATATGTAGCCATTTACCTTATTCATTTGCTTTGAAAACATCTTAGTAAAACAATATACGTTTTATTATGCAAAGTTGAAAACGTTGTGGGAAATTGCTTTACAATGTTTTCTTGACCGATTCCCATACAGAACAAATCTGCAGCAGACGACCTTGAAAATACCCCAGTAAAAGAAATTAAAGCTCTCTATAAATGCAAGTATAATTATTGATTTTATACTTCGAGTGCGAACAAAGTCAAAGAGATCAGAAAGAGTCTGCTATGTAGTTTTAAAGATTATTAGCTTGACTGTCTGAAAGCCAGCCGACGTTATATAATGACTCTTTTATTCGTATTGCTTGTGGTTACATTTTGCTTCACACAATTATTTTCCCCTTGTAATCACTGGGTCAGATGTAAACGACCTTCATAAATAGCATCCACTCAGTGTTATCTCCTATTTCTATTCAACATTCTGGATCCATCAGGAATGTAGGTTGCCGTGCCACTTGAAAAAAATACTTTAAAACTCTTCTTCGAAATGTTCCTTGGGTGACCCTCTATCAGATGTCCTAAAGTCATGTTCGTTTATGATACAAACATGGTCCTCAGCGGGCGGATCTGTTTTGCCTATTATGTTATAGAGAAAACTTAAATAATTCCTCCACAGAACACCTTTGCTCTATGTTCAAATTATTTTGAGATTTGTTCACTCAACTGACCTACCAGATTCATTCATGTTGAAGACTGGAATTCAGGAGATGGGGCTGATTTACATTTAATGCCTAAAAATTAAAAAAAAAGGTTTTTCTTGTCAGAGCTCTTTGAAAGAATTATAATGCCTTCCTAGAAATGATCCTATGATGATCCTTTTATACCAGATTCATTTAAGCCGCGCTAATTGGTAAACAAGCATGACCTCCAATTATAACGGGGTTGTTTCACCTCTATGTCTAATGTGACAACTTAAAAAAAATAATCTTATAAGCACACATTAGCCCGAATTTCCTTATTAATACATGTGCATTTTCCTAGAGTGACACCTCTACTATATACTTTTAGCAATGTTGATTGGTAAAAGGAACATGGCCACTGGAGGTTCGGGCTGTTTAATCCGTTATGGTGAGCTCTAAGGATGGCCGTCAATCTTCAAATAATGACATCTCCTCCTTAACGGCTGTTTAGATTTAACTTTGTAGGAATTATCCTTGGGTGGTCCTCTTTCAATCTCATTAAAACCAGAACTAAACGTTGCTAGCTCGTATATGATCTATTGACTGCCCTATACTGATCATCTCAGATTGACCCTTGCGTTAGCCTAGCAAATTGTCGCTTACCAAAAATTTCGGTATAAACAAGTAAGACAATTTATATTAATAAACAATATTTAGAAGCAGCGATTGTCGAGTGATCCTATTGTATAGCTCGGGCGTTAGTTGCATCGTGAAATTACATTGGACATAAAAGCCGAGCACGTGCTTATGTGTATTTAAGTGTATAAGGTCAATTTGAGACCGATCTATATATGGGGTAGTCAGATCCAATATATATACAGCAAAGTAATTTGGTCTTATTTTAATGAGATTGGTTTTCTTTCAAAGTCAACTCCATGTAAATATTTGGTTACTGCAGCATCAAAAATATGGAAAATGCCAAAACATTAAGAAATATTCTTGTCCAAAAGTGTTCGCCTGATTTGAATATTATTTGATACTAATGTTTCAAAGAGGACCTTTTACTTAGAGTGTTCAAATTATTCCAATCGGTTGAAAACATTGCCGCTAGGGGCGGAGCTCGTTTCCATTATATGTGTAAAGTAAAAATTTAAACAAACAAGAGCTGTCGGAGGACATCGCGCTCGACTACATGCCGCTTATTCACATAAAGCACTATTTCATTATATGTATTGCACTTAAGTACTATTAAATCATATTATATACTCTATATGTAAAAGCAACTGAATAGATATACATACATTTAAATATAATTTAAAAATAAAATTTCCTAAGTCAATCAAGGGCCATTACTCCATATTTAGGATACAATGGAGTTATCTAACCTAATTGTATGATGGTCCTTAACAAATATGTGAAGTATGAAGTGATTTGAATGATGTAACACTTTAACGTTGAGCTAAACGTAAATATTAAAACTGACCGAGTCCAAAATTAGCAAAACCTTAAAAAAAGGTTTTTGATATGTTGAAGAATTATATTTGATAAATAAATGATCACAATTAGAAAGGAATGTAACCAAAAATTAAGAATTTATCTAAAATTCTCAAAATCAAACAAAAATCATGTTTTTTACCCCCTAAAAGTCACACTCAGCATCTTCAACATACAATTTGAAGAAAGGTATTACATGTAATTATATTACACAAGTACTTATTTAGAAAAATTAGAAAATTAAATGAAAAAGCCAACTTGCCCTAAAACTTTAACCACCCAAAAGCATGTGTTTTACCGCAAACAGAAGGTCACACTCAGCATCTTCAGCATATAATATGAAGATATATATTAAATGTAATTATTTTCCAAATATGAAAGCCCTAGCACAAGTACTTATTCAGAAAAAGTTAAAAAAATAAAAAAAAAACCTACTCGCTCCAAAACTTTAACCACCATAAATCATGTTTTTTACCCCAAAAAGAAGGTCACACTCAGCATCTTCAGCATTCAATGTGAAGAAAGGTATAAGATGTAACTATATTCTAAATATTAAAGCCCTAGCACGAATTCTTAAAGAGAAAAATTAAAAAATTAAATGAAAATGCCAACTTGCCCTAAAACTTTAACCACCCAAAATCATGTCTTTTACCCCAAAAAGAAGGTAAAACTCAGAATCTTCAGCATACAATATAAAGAAAGGTATTAGATGTAATTATATTCCAAATATGAAAGCCCTAGCACAAGTACTAATTTATTGAGAAAAAAAAAATAAAAAAAATAAAATCCAACTTGCCCTAAAACTTTAACCCCCGAAAATCAAGTTTTTTTTTACAAAAAGGAAGGTCACACTCAGCATCTTTAGCATTCAATGTGAAGAAAGGTATAAGATGTAACTATATTCCAAATATGAAAGCCCTAGCACAAATACTTATGAATGAAAATCCCAACTTGCCCTAAAACTTTAACCGGACGCCGACGGAGACGCCGACGCCGGGGCGAGTAGTAAAGCTCTCATATTCTTCGAATAGTCGAGCTAAACATCAGTACTCTGGCCTAATTTGAATATTAGTTGGCACGAATGTACCTTGTGTGACGCTCTACCATGATTGTTCAAATTATTCCGATCCGTAGAAAAACGTGGCTGCCAGTGGGCGGGGCTTGTTTTCAATATATGTATATACAGTCAAATGTTTCAAAATCTTCTTGACAAAAAGTATAAACCTAATTTGAAAATAATTTGGCGTAAATGTTTCTTTGGTGAACATCTTCCAATAGTGTTCAAATTATTCTGATTCGCTGATAAACATTGCCCCAAAGGGCCGGGGCTCATTTTGCTTATAAATACATTAATGCAACTTTGAAACTATTTACGTTCTATTAAAACAGGTGAGCGATATATGACCTCTATGGTCTTCTTGTTGAATTCATTATTTGTTTACAATGTATCCAATTTTGGATATTTATAATTTAACATACAACGTATTGGATAAATAATACTACAACGTTTTATTCATTTGTTTTTAAGAAATAAATAAACCTATATTTGAAGTTGTTGAAACATATCCATTTGTTAAATATTGACCAATCAGATTGTGGTGAACAAATCCACAAGCCTATCAGTTATTCTGACGTTTGTCACGACCGGGAACCAATATGCTCAATCGTATTTGATCGAAAAACAATTTAGGTAAATCTCCCAATATAAAAGGACGTGCTTTTTGTTTATAAGTATCTTAAGACGTAAATGTACTGATTCATGTCTTTAGTTACATTGGCTTTAATATAGAATGTTTTTTGGTTAGTTCTGTTTTAGAAATAATACAAGACAAACACAATTATGTCGTCTTTATCAAATCGGCACGTTTTGTCGATACGTAACACATATCTAAGGATTATGTTGGCGACCTCGATCACGATACTTGGAGTAACGTTTCTACTTAGCAGTAAGTCTTATAAATATTATTTTTGTGGATGTCATATCGTTTTATTTAACGTCAAGATTGACCTGATCTTATCCTTGTTGTATTCATTGACAATGAGCCGTTCCTCGACAAAACTAACAGTATTGCCTCTGCGTAATGTATCGACACAGATCAGCCTGCGCAATCCGCGCAGACTGATCCGGATCTACACATTCCGTCACAGGGGGGTTAGAGGTATAGAGTAATGATTCCTGAAATAGAAAAGCCAAAGGAGGCGAAACGTGTCTATCCGGGTTGTTTAATTGTCGCCTGCTATAGACACTTTTAAAGGCTTTGTAAATAGAGTTTTGTTTTTAAACATTCGACAAAATATTTCGCACCTGTAATAATTGTGATAAAGTTGATATTTATTGTTCTGAGCAGTTCTGATGGCTCGTTTGAGAAATCAAAGCCGATGCTATTGTAACGTTTACCGGGTCCGTCACGGAGATAAGCAGCAAAACAAAGTAGGTGCGTAGGAGCGAAACCGCCTTTTCCTTGACACTTGTGAAGCATACGACTTTTAAAAAAACATTTTGGCAAAAGGAGAACTTGTTATTGATTAACAATGTATTATTTAGCCGCAATTGTTTTCCAATATATTTTATATTATACTATCATTTAACGAAATTGTACATTCTATATTTGCCTAGGTGTTTCCAAAGTCTATGTTGCAGAGTTGCTGTATGTTGAAAACGGTTAATTAATAGACAAGTTATGAAGTTGATATGCTAGCAAACAACTGCAAGGCATGTACTAAAATCGGGAACCAAGTAGACAACATTATAAATAACATTTATATTGTCTACGAAGTTGGGAATGCTCTTAAATACTAAAGGTCTCCAAAACCAAGCTATGCTGTTCACACATCCAGCCGTTCATCAGTTACTGCTTATAAATAGTTATACAATTGGAGTCATAATAACATATATTATACACACATAAATCATTAAGAGTTAGTAAAATTAACATTTCAATGTTTTGTCATTATGCCCCTTTTTCTGATTTCTTCTGGCTGCCATATTTTTTATCCGGGCAAAATGGCGTGAGCGATTTTCTAAAGGGTCACCCAACGAACAATTCTACCATATTATCATGTAATCAGACAAGGGGATTTCAGAGGGAACAATGTTGCAGTGTGATTTATACTAAGAGAGGTCGTCTGGAGCAGATGTGACCTATGTCGACCTTTGTTAGAAAACTTTAAATAAATTGTCAGAGATGAAATATTCCTGTGAAGCTATAGTTCAAATTGATCATAGCAGGTTAAGAGGTGAAGAACGTAAACCTTTTTGGTATTTTCCTCGCTTTCTGATTCCGCTTCAACCAAATATTTTAATATGATTTAAGTTGTTAATCGGATTTGAATTTATGTTACAGGAATCATTACTCTATACATCTATCCCCCATGAGACGGAACGTTTGGACCCAGATTAGCATGCGCAGGCTGATATTGGCCGATACACTACGCAGAGTCAATAATATAGGGATAATACACATTTTCGAGGGCGTGAACATCTGCGGACGCCCGCGTAAACACATTTTAAGGGCCTCCGCAGATGTTCACGCCCGAGAAAATGTGTATTTTCGCTATTATTGCATAAAATAAGAGCAAACATCCAACACATAGTCCGCTGTAACGTCAAGTTGTACGATAACCGCCGATTGACATGACGCGATAAGGATTGACACATGTGACGTCATAAAGTAAACAAGTTATGTTTTATATATCCACGAACCGGTCCTACATCAAGGTTGCCATCGCTGACTCGAATGGTTTTGGATTATGTTATGCTATTGCATGTTACCGATTATCGAGTTAAAGAAGCTGATGTTATTTGCTCTTATTCTAGGGGAGATGGAGCGTCCATGTTTTGTTTACTAACGGTGCCCGGGTAATGCATATGTAAAACACCTAACCGGTCTGAAACGGCACGTACGCGCGAGAATCGCTTTGTTTATACACGTTTTCTCGCCGTTTACGCCCGGTTTTTGCAATGTTTCTGTATCCCTTAAGCGGGCGTAAAACATAGATTTTATGCAATAATGTTGGTTTTATCATGGAACGGCACATATGTTATAAGATCAATTATCACCAGATGCTGATTCTATCGGGTATCACTAAACAGAGTCTGGTAGAGTCCGGTAGAGTCTGGTAGAATCTGGTCGTCAAATATCCCACTATATCACTGTTTTGTTGTGTTTTTGTATTGAAATGAATTAAATAAAGTGCTATTGTATCATATAAAAAAAAACACCCAGGTATTTGCCTATTTTAGTTCATTTTCGAGTGAATATAGAAATATTATATGCGTGAACACGGACACAGGTAGAATCTGGTCATTATTAAGCAATAAATACAAAGTTTTATACGATTTTTAAGTTATGTAAAGTTTAATTTGATTTATATGTGTCATATTATATATTTATTTCTTATATTATTTCAGCTGATAATCGGGAAAATAGTGGAAGATTGAGGGTTTTTAACGATAACATTGTGTTTCGTAAATCAAAATGGCTGACGTGAAATTTCAGCTCGAAATTTCTGTTTATAATGCGGCCCTATCGTACATCCTTAACGAGTAATACACTAAATTCTCTCTCTATTATGGGCCAACTAATTGATTAGATGTGATCAACAGATTAGTATTATAATTACCAAGATTTTAAATGTATGAAAACTACTAGATTGGAATAATTTATGTTTTATGTCATTAACATTAATTAAACCAAATGCTTAGAGAGCTATATACTTACTTAAAAGTAATTCATATGAAATTGCAGGATAGGGTGACATCGACCAGAGTAAATAACAAATTTGTTCCGACGAAGAGTTTTCGACTTGTAAAGCCATTGACATATGTTTCCCACAAGCCACAAGAGTTCTTTGCGCGAAACATTTGAAGGATAATGCGGTAAATAAACTCAGTATTGTCTTCCTCAACCTGAGGTTAACCGCATTATTTGTAAACTCTTCGGTCCTAATGGTATCTTAAGTGCTGAAACTGCAACCCCATTCACAGAAATGGACCAAGAAGTATCCAATACACATCAAAATTTGACATATTTACAACGGATACTTACCAATTTGGAGAAGCATATGTTTCTCCCCAAACTCAAACATCCCTGGCTACCACAACAATGGTTTAATAATGCAAATGAGTCGTACAACCATGTTATCAAAAGGACGACAAACTGGGTAGTCCAGGAAATGCCCGACATGATAGAAAAGTTACAAGAACTTGAACAGTGTCAAACTCTTGACTTTTTAAGTCGCATCACATTTCAAACATCACATCAACAGATAAGCAACTAACATTACCCTCCATTACGAGAATTGCACGAAAACTCGGCACGCGCAAACGCCTGGTAAATTGCAAAACATACACAATTGAAAATAAAAAACACAGATTATATTGAAACACATTCATGTAAAAAGGACTGCATATTTTAGTTGCAAACCAACAACGATATATTTTTAATCAATCATTCGCTAATACCTGTATGTCAGTTGTACTAGTTATATCACCAGGAAGCAGACATAAAGAAGCGGAAAATTTAAACCAAAAACAATGAATAAAATCCAAAAAATAGAGCTCTGTGTAGGGTCTTTTTTGTTAACCTAAATGAGATCACGTCACCAATTAGAAACGAATTGAATCAAACACACCTAAATCTTGAGGATTCAAAATAAACCGGCATACATCTATTAGAGATTCGGGTTGAGACAAATGTGTCAAGGGAGAATTCATGGTTTGTCCTTTGCGTATCACTCGATTGAATAGCGAGCTGGCAGGTCAAGGGCTCTATATTGACTTATAGGTTTCGCGAATAATGTTGGCCCCGGGTTCACATGTCGGCAATGTCTGCATGCTAAACAACCGTTGCGAGCACCCTAAGCTAGCACGCTCAACGGTGGTGCAGACACGACCGGTAGCTGGGTGCTGCTGCTCGGCCATGCTTTGAATCTCTATCAAATGAATGTACATACAACCAAAATCATAGAATAAAGAAAACAAAAAATGGAGCTTTGTGTAGGGTCTTTTATGGCCCGAGTCCTCTTCAGGCCCGAAAATGGAAAACATAGAATAAAATTCCCAAAATGATATAATATAGATTCAAACATTACATTTTGGGCCATGAGAGAGTTCCTCCATGTGGTGTGACCTGGATACAATATTTCGCAAAATGCATTTTATTAACTATATCAGGATATATATTTATTTTTCAAGTTAAAATATTTTTGCGAATTTAAAAAAAAAAAAAAATGCAAATATGGTTTAGTTTGATTCTATTTTTTGCGGAATGTAGTAATTACACACTCTCTTTAATTTCATATGAATTACTTTTAAGTAAGTATATAGATCTCTAAGTATTTGGTTTAATTAACGTTAATGACATATAAAACATAAAATTATTCCAATCTAGTAGTTTTCATACATTTTAAATCTTGGTATTGTTATAATATAATTATAACACTAATCTGTTGATCACACCTAATCAATTAGTTGACGCATAATAGAGAGAGATATTAATGTATTACTCGTTCAGGATATGCGATATTGCCGCATTATGAACAGAAATTTCACGTCAGCCATTTTGATTTACGAAAGACAATGTTATCGTTACAAATCCTCAATCTTCCTCTATTTTCCCGATTATCAGCTGAAATAATATAAGAAATGAATATATAATATGACAAATATAAATCAAATTAAACTTTTTATAACTTAAAAATCGTATAAAACGTTGTATTTATTGCTTAATAATGACCAGACTCTACCAGTGTCCGTGTTCACGCATATACTATTTCAATATTCACTCGAAAATGAACTGAAATAGGCAAATACATTTTTATTTTTATTTATATGATACAATAACACGTTATTTCATTCATTTCAATACAAAAACACAACAAAACAGTGATATAATGGGATATTTGACGACCAGACTCTACCGGACTCTACCAGACTCTACCAGACTCTGTTTAGTGACACCGGATTCTATCTATATATATGTAGACAAAATATTACACTTTTTTTCAGGTGACAAATTCAAGATAAAAATGGTAGCAAGCGATACCATACTAAATGAGACAGATCAGAACGGTGAAAATTCAATCAACCTACAATTACAACAGAACAAAGTAAGAACCAATATCGCAGCACAATCTGTCTTAAAAACTGATAAAACAAAAGTGAAAGAATCAATACTTATTAAAAGTCAATATATATCGCGCAATATGAAAAGCGACATAACTGCCATAGAACACGAAGGAACTTCGGCCCATTTTGTACATAAAATGGTTCCGTCAGATTTTAGGAACGCGACTTACTTTGAACCGTATTGCGCCATGAAGTCAAACGCATATAAATATTTAATATGGCCGGATACTCCATCCGATTTCACGGACTGGACTTTCAAACGGAAGAGAAAATGTCCGAAGTATGTGATTCCTGAAGATTTAGCAAACAAAAAGAGGCTGAAATATTCCTTAACCTGTGATAAAAATAAACCACGTCTGGAACCTTCTTTCACTTACAGATCAGATGATATTCAAGTTGTAGCCTTTAACGACACATGTCTGGCCAAGTTCACAAACAGCTGTTGTAATGATAGCAGAGGTATTCCGAATATAGTCCATTATGTTTGGTACTTTAAAAACGAAATGAAGTTCCATATGTTTCTGAGTATGTTGAGTGTAATACGTTTCGTGAGACCTTGTTTAATCCTATTCCACGGAGAGTTTTTACCACACGGTAACTATTGGGACTATATCATTAGAATATATCCTAACGTATTGCACTGTAAACGTCCACGTCCTTTGTACATCTCCGGCAAACAGATCAAATTCCATGAACATTCAGGAGATATTCTGCGAATGGAGGCTTTAATAAAACTAGGAGGAATCTATTTCGATGCTGATATCGTAGTCCTACGAGATTTAGAAGCTTTAAAAGAGTTCGACGTGACGCTCTGTCTTCAATCCAATGGTGTAATGACGAATGGATTCATAATGGCAAAGACAAACGCAACGTTTCTTACGTTATGGATGGAAGGCTATAGGCACGAATACAGATCCGATAATTATGCATACAATTCAATGTATTATAACAAAGATATTGCCCGAAAACGACCTGATTTAATACACGTGGAACATGGTACGTTATGCACCCCGACTGCTTTATTGGATAAACAGTTTGATTCCAAAACGGTAGGCCTATACGACTGGTCCAGGCTCTATGGTTTTCACATGTATGTACGTATCCAGAAGGCACCTTGGACTTTTCAGTGGATAAGAAACTTTAACTTCACTGCAGGCTCAATGTTTCGCCACATTGTCTATGGAAATAAAGAATTGTGTGAATAAAGCAAGCACAATCATGGTGAGTTTTGTTAACACTTTCCCAACACACGATTTTGAAAACATCTACGCAAAACTATGAATAATTTATATAATTAAAAGTACAATTATTGAATAGGGACAAAATATGACCTGTTCGTTACTTGGTTCCCGTCTCAAACGGCGTGAAGGTTTTTGCTAACTGAAAAGTACCATACGCGTAAATATATATTTTAAGATAACTAATCTAAGAATGTGAATACGGAGTATTTTGCGGTTAAATCAATACTTGAATATGAACAGCAAACACTTAAAACGCTTTTATATTATGTGTAGCTATATTACAAACATAGTGTTATTGTGTTTTCTTTGGTACAAGATCACTCTAAAGTGGCGACAGCTGCCTTTCTTAATTAACCTTTCATTTTGTCTGATATCTAGGGTTCTGAGGTATATTTTGTTCAATCGTAGAGGTGAAAAGACGCAGGAATTGAGGTTAAAGGTGTTTTGACGAATGTTGATTAACATTGGCTAATGACCTTTCCCTTTAACCCTTTCTCACACACAACAAATCTGCAGCAGACGTCTTTGAAAACAAAATATAGTGACAAAAACCTGAACAATCTCCATAAAATGTACCTTAATTGTTAAATAAAGTTGAAAACATTGTAGCCAAGGATTGCTCATCATGAGCAATTTCACCTTTGGCCACAATGTTTTCAAAAGTCTTCTGCTGCAAAATGCATCACAATTTTTACATCAAAATGCGTCTGCATTGGGGAAAGGGTTAAGCAGACGATTTTCGAAAACAATGTTTGCTCACCAATGTTCATCTCTTTTCAATAGTTACACTTTGATTTAAAGATAAAACATCGTCACCATACTTTGAGAAGTTCGCAAACAGAGGGTTCAGACAATATCCACACATGTCGTACAATGATGGGGACCCGGATGAAGAGCTGGCGAAACTTGTCAATATCCACACATGTCGTACAATAATGGGGACACGGATGAAGAGCTGGCGAAACTTGTCAATATCCACACATGTCGTACAATGATGGGGACCCGGATGAAGAGCTGGCGAAACTTGTCAATATCCACACATGTCGTACAATAATGGGGACACGGATGAAGAGCTGGCGAAACTTGTCAATATCCACACATGTCGTACAATGATGGGGACACGGATGAAGAGCTGGCGAAACTTGTCAATATCCACACATGTCGTACAATGATGGGGACACGGATGAAGAGCTGGCGAAACTTGTCGGCGATTTGAAATGTGAACCAAATACTGAATCTCTGTCCAAGTTTTCACTTTGTGTTCATCTTCTTATCTTAAATATACCCAGAGCTCTCGTTAAAGATGGCTAGTTCTTGTTATAAAAATCCGCATTTGACCCTTAACCCTTTCCCACATGCAAGAACTCAAACATAAGAAAACATTTAAATTGAATAGCATATTTATTCAGTTGAGATGAAAACATTGTGAAAAAAGTAAAATAACTCATTTTGAGCATTTGTCTCTTTTGCAATAGTTGTTTACAAATTTGTCTAATGCTTCAACATTTGGGAGAGGCTTTAACCCAATAGAGTGATTAACATGAATATATTGTTTTGTTGTCAATTAATACATAATATGGAACATATTAGCTTACATTACCTCTGATATCACATATGTACCCGTATACGAAACCCTTTTTCTGACAACATGTTATGCAATCGATGCAAGACCATGTTTGAAACGTTTTATTCGGTGTTGGAAACTATAAAGTATTGTCTGCTATAATGAAGAACACCAGATTCGGAATCATATTTCGCTTCTTGAAATCTGGGTCTCCATCCAATTTGGAGAATTTATTGTACAGAAAAATCACCATGGTGTCAACGGGAGGCTGCTAGTGTCGACCAAGGGTCTATGAATACATATTTGATACACCCTGGTCGAACCGTGAACTGGTATTATTCGACAATATTGACATGATCCTGACCTTTATGTAAAGGTAGATAGTATCATGTCGTACCGGTGTTTTCATTAAATTCGTGATTTCTAGCATAACAATTCACGTGGTTGAATAAAGAGCTTAAAGCTAGCTGACTCTTATACCCTTTTCTACTTGCAAACACATTTTGAAGAATATGTAGCAGACGACTTAAGAGAATGGCACAGTGTTATCAAGTCTATGTCAATAATAAACTTTTATTATTCAGATTGTTGTAGATTTCTTGTATGTGGAAAATTCTCATATTGTTTTTTTATTCTCATACTTTAATACTTCTGCAAATACAGGGGACAGTTAATACCTCTGCAATAATATTTTACATATGACTTTTGTAAAATATTGTGATAGAAGGAGAACATACTCAAAACAAAGAGTTTCTCCAATTTCCACAATGCTTTCTGTTTGAAAGTCATATTTTCCAGTGTCCCAAAATTCCCTTTTCTGCGTAGACGACTTTAAAATGTAATATCAGGTAAAAAGATGATTTTAGTGTCAGAAATGTTAGAAATTTAATGTTTAGTGGTCTGCATTGAAAGTGACATTTTGGGATAACTGTGACAATTGCAACACTTTTTTCTGGTTAGTGACTTACTGGTCATTGACAGGCGACGGATGTTTTCTTTCTTTTTTCCAATATTCTGTTGTAACATTTGTTGCTGTTTTAGAAATGTATGAACAGTGGGAAATCTTTACCTTTGGATGGGAGATATGCCGTATGCGAAAAAAGAGAGTAACATTCCAGGGAAAAATGACTATCCCAGATTAATTGATACATTAACTAACTTAGTTTAGTTTAATCTTATTTATTTTACATCGATTGCTAAACCAGCTTTGAGCTTATATTAATCACACTCGATGTCTGCTTCCTGGCGACTTAACCAGTACTCGCGACGTTTGTTTGGAAAAGATCCAAAGTCAGAACCCGCTCATCATGGGATGCTAACCCGGGACCTTTGGTACGAGAGGCCGATACTCTATATCTGCACCACTGTCTTCCACTTGGCTTGCTACTGTACTCTCACTGTCGATAAAAGGGCAAGTGTGGAATAACACATCAGGCAAACAATGCCCAGTGACGTTGTAGCATTGTTGTTGTTCGTTTTCAAAATGTTCTGGTTACACTGGAGCAGTGCATGCTGGGAAAGTTCATAGACCAATCAGACTGTCATTTTTTAATCTGTGTCAGTGATTGTAGCTCACGTGATAAAAAAAGGTGCTTATCTCTCTTTGTATGTATAACAATGCTGTGAATGTTACTAAATAAGCAATTTCTCACGTTGCCATGATGTTTTAAAAGTCATCTGCAGACACGTCAAAACGTGTTTGCATTTAAAAAAGGGTTTAGAAATGTTTTTCAATAACATTATGGAGTTTTAAGACTAAATATGTAAACATGACGACAGGGTCAAAAATAGAAATAATGACAAATAGTAAGTTTTGGGTACATTTTTGGGTAAATGGTCGATTTTGATGTTTATAAATGTGAAACATGGGATTGAATTTTTCAGTTGAACCTACTTCTCCTTCCGGTTGACAACACAGGTTGCAGGGCTAGGAGTGAATTTAGAGGTAAATTTGAATATCAGCTTTCGCGTCAAAAATTGCTTGAAAAGGAACTGGAAACGTGGTATTTTTGACTACATCTACAGATTGCCTATTGTTTGGAGAAGATTAGCAGCTCTTCAATTTTACACTAATCCCCTGCGTTTTTTTGGGGTGATTTTTGGAATAAAGGGTCAAATTGATCTTTCTGTCCTACTTTTTTCACCCAGTTTCAGACCACTTTTGTGGCCAATTCTTTCCATAATATGGACTGAGAGTGTGACTTCCAGTCATTTTTCTACAATTCTGGCACTCTTTGATACAGGAAAACCCTTTATATCGAACCAGTATGGATATTATGAGAAACACTGAGAGAATAAAGGTTGGGGTGTCCAAGGAAACAGAAAATCAGCTTTCAACTGTGTTATGCCACCTTCATGCTACAACGTCACTGGGCATTGTTTGCCTGATGTGTTTTTCCACACTTGCCCTTTTATCGACAGTGAGAGTACAGTAGCAAGCCAAGTGGAAGACAGTGGTGCAGAAATAGAGTGTCGGCCTCTCGTACCAAAGGTCCCGGATTAGCATCCCATGATGAGCGGGTTCTGACTTTGGATCTTTTCCAAACAAACGTCGCGAGTACTGGTTAAGTCGCCAGGAAGCAGTCATTGAGCGTGATTAATATATGCTCAAAGCTGGTTTAGCAATCGATGTAAAATAAATAAGATTAAACTAAACTAAGTTGGTAAATGTATCAATTAATCTGGGATAGTCATTTTTTCCTGGAATGTTACTCTCTTTTTTTACATAAGGCACATCTCCCATCCAAAGGTAAAGATTTCCCACTGTTCATACATTTCTAAAACAGCAACAAATGTTACAACGGAATATTGGAAAAAAGAAAGAAAACATCTGTCGCCTGCCAATAACCAGTAAGTCACTAAAGACACAAAATGTCACTCTGCCATTGCAGACCACTAAACATTAAATTTCTAAGATTTCTGACACTGTAACCCCTCTTTAACGAGTGTAAAGAAAGCTCCCCTTAGTTTTCTATCTTTTTGCTTAACTGTGAGAAAAGGATTGTTATTGTTATTGCAGATGATACCTAAATGGTTTTATTATACCTCACGTGACTTTGTAATGTTAAATTCTCATATACTCATCATGGGCAATTTCTTACTGTTTCATGTTAACAGTACGTTTTTGACCGGTTAACAGTATACTGTTACATTGCAGGCGCGTGAAAATGTTGGTTATGCACGTGCATGACGTCATTTCAAACAATAACGTCACCTTTTAGATGCGCGTGCCATGTAACAGTATACTGTTAACCGGTATATATTCATATGTGTGTGTTACATTGTTGTAGATCTACCCATGTTCACCTCCCCTACAAAGGTACAGAATAAGTTAAATAAACGTGTAATTTTGTTCGGTATAATAAAATAAATATTGCATGGCTTCCAGTGTGACAGTACATATTGTCAACATTCGGTAAAATACTGTTAACCTCGGCTTCGCCTCGGGTAACAGTATTTTCCTCATGTTGACAATATGTACTGTCACACTGGAAGCCATGCAATATTTATATAATATTCCTACTTCTCGCAGATGGCATTGTTACCAACAACCCAGGGCCGAGAACTGCGTTTAAATATACGCTCAGATTCATTGAAAGTGACTAGGGCACATTTGTCGGGATTGTATTGATATCTCCAGAGACAAGAATACCCATAACACAAGGTTATCATTTCCTGTAAGACTTTCCTCGACAAAGAGAGAAGGGTCATATGTCGTCTGCAAAAGACGGAGCACAAAAATGAGACCCTTTAACTTGAAAACCTAATTTGCTGTTAACTAATTGGTCAAGTAGTGAGTTTATATATACCAGGTACAAGAAAGCTGACCAGACCCCGCCTTGTCTGGTACCCTGTAGAACAGGGAACCATTCAGAATAATAACCATTATACATTACACAACTATACATTTTGGAATGCATTGCAATGACTGTTTTTAAAAGTTTTGGACAAACCCCGATATCATTCAGCTTGTAAAAAAGACCATCGTGCCATACTCGATCAAAAGCATGACGAGCATCTAAAAAGCACGCAAATAACTTGCTATTTTTATATTTGCAAAAACTTATACTTTCTTTGAGAATGAAGGACGTCATAGGAATGCCCATGTTTGACTGAAACCCTATCTGGAGAAAGTGTTACGGTTTCTTTAATGACTTTTGTAAACGAGGAAGTAAAACTTTCTCATACAATTTAAGAATAGAGAACGAAAGGGTAATAGCCCGATAACTATTATAGTCATTTTATGGTGTATTAGCACCTTTGTATAATGTTAATACAGTACCACGCTTAAAAGTGCTGTAGGAATATAACTATAACAATACATTAAGTCAAATAAAAACGTTAAATAATGTTTAACCATAAAACCACCATGAACAAGGTGTTCATTACATACACGGTCAATAACACACATGTTGCCAGTTTTTATTGTTGATAATGCAGACAGCATCTCATCTTGAGAAATGTGGTCTCTATCAACTACAATAGACTCTTCCTTCAATCTGTTGGTTGTATTTGTAATGATGTTATAGTGTGTGGTAGCATACGTGTTGCATTCAGTATCTGCGTAGAGGGAAGCAAAGAAAGTGCCGATCCCATTCATAGCAAATTGTTTCAGGGTCTCGAACAACAACTCCCTCAAATTTAACTTCACTGGAAGCATTTGTATGTACTGTGTTTCTTTTTCTATTCAATAACCTCCAAATTAATGTACTATCTATACCAGATGCATTATCGATATCATTAACTTTTTGTAAGAAAACAAGTGAATTTTCTCTATTTGACTTTCGAAATACTCGTTTAGCTTCTTTATATTCTCTGTATGTTAAGAATGTATTACCTCTTGGCCTGCCCAAATCAATCCAAGCCCTACGTTTGCATCTCATAACCGCATCTGATTGTCTGAGACTGGCAGACCAATATGGTTTTAAGTATGAGCGGAAATTTGAATTGGGTAGATGATCTGTGGAGACTTTGGTGATATCTGTCGTAATGCACTGGTATAGATTGTCTATAAAACCGAATATATCATTTACTAGTAAATGGTCTACACTGTCTTTAAGACGACTTCTGAGATTAAGCTCATAATTGAGAAGTTGTTCTTCGGACACCCTTTGTCATTTAACCTACATATCAAGACATGGTGTAACGTTTTCATAACATATTAATTCAATGTAAAATACTATTGGACGGTGGGATGAGACATTAATACAATTATCGTCCAGCTCATACACTATTTAATGAAATACGATAGCTCATTAGAAACAATGACATGATCGATCAAAGATGAAGAGCTTTTATCATACGAAACATAGCTCGAGTCTGCACCGGAACACATTTGTTAAGTTGTTATATTAAACAGATTGAAAAGAGATGGTCCTTACTTAGTTCGCTCAAAACAAAATAACAATACTACTCTATGTTGTGCGTACAGGGAGACGCGTGTATTGACACACAAATATACATATATACAACATATTTTTGTAATAAAAGCATAATAGCAATGTAAAAGAAATACATGTATGTACCGGTACTCAGACATCAGTTACTGCGTATGGCCGACTCGCCCAGGAACAACCAGAGATAAAACTAATAGTAAAAACTCTGGAAACCTGTGTCCACTTGTCGAATGCCATGAAATGTTGAACCCCATTTGCAGTATTAATCCTTATTTAATAATGTATGAACATACTCATATGTATTGAACTTTAAGTTCTCTCTATGAATACCTTATTAAACATAACTGAAATAAGATTAGTCTAATAACTATTTCCAAACAGAAATAAAAACATTATTCCCTTCCAAAATAATATATAACATGTGATATTATTCCCATTTCGAATATCTTACATGTGATATAACCAAGAAATATCGAATTATGAATTTGAAAGAAGTGACTGCCTCTGTCGATTGTCGATTGTCTCGCTAGAAGTAAGTTCTCGAAACGCCCAAGCTATAAATAGCTATCGCATATACATCTCGTGCGTATACAAAAACCGGTTGTGTAGCTTCCCTCCGTGAGAACAAAGTTACTCAGCTATACGGTGTACCGTCGAGTACCAGCAATTAATTCGTACAGTGCGGACCCTCTCCCGTCAATAGGCTTAATAAAGGTGTTACCGTTCAAATGCGCATTAAAGTCGCCCATCAATATGACTTCGCCTCTTTGTGAATACAAACTAATCAAATCTTGCAAAATCTCCAAATGCTCACGATAACGACTAATACTATAATTAGAGCTCGGCAAATATACCTGTATAATATACATGTAGGAGTCACGTGACATCCGTACCTGCACACCCATGATCCTGTCACAGTCTACACACAGAGGCGAAATCATATGGTTTAACTTCTTATTCCACATCAAAGCAATGCCACCCTTTCCAACTTTTCTGTTGCTGTACATATTAAGATCAGAATCGCATACACCCTTCCCATTAAAAGCTGGATGTATGCTATTCAGAAAATGCAAATCAGACGGAAAAAGCCAATGCTCGGAAATACCGCATATATCAATTGATTCAGAGTCAAGGACATTACTGAGATAATAAGCACTGGACATAAGGCCAGTGACATTCCATGTATACACATTTAAATTAAGCATGTTTTAAAAGTAATTTCACAACAACATTAAAAATGTATTTAACACGTGGTTCAACAATATAGGAATGACCGAAACATTCGTAACAGTCACAGGGTTTGTATATGTTGTATTTATAAACAAAGCAGATATAGCTATTCAATCTATAATTGTTTGCCCTTTTTTGTTTGGCGTTTTCCGTCATTTATATCACGTCGTGACATAACTAATATCTCGTTCGCTTACGCAACTATACCAAACAACATTTTATTAGTATTGTGCATGCATGAAACAGCTGTCTTGTTTTGCATGGCATTTAGTTTTTTTAATAGAACTAATTTACTGAAACAGCTGTGTCTTAATAAGTCTAGTATCCGAATTATTAGATAACATATGTCTGCACTGAACCAACAATGGCGTCTAGATTGGTTCTTTTCATATATAGCTTTTACATTTCGCAACAAAACGTAACAGATTCTCTATTCATATGACTTAAACACATGTGGTTCATCGTTAGAGAGAAAACATGGAAAAACGAGCAAATAATTGCTGCAGTAAGGTAAACAATCTCTTATTTCAATATGGTTTAGATATTTATGACTTAATCCAAGTGCTGTCAACCATCAGAATTGTCACAGTATACATGTGAATGAAATAGTTGTCTTTCTTTCAATGCATGGAATATATACATGGCCAATTGTCGTAACTCACGTGCACCATCAGTATACATTAATCGATAGAAATCTTCAGTTAAAGCGTGTTTTAAGTACTTTTGTAGTATATACGACTTTCGTAATTCGCTGTACAGTGGGCATACTAAAACGAAATGTTTCTCATCCTCTATACTAGTTTCACAATAAGGACAGCTACGATACTCTTTAAGCGGCCATTTCACCAAGGATTGTTTTGGTTCCGATAGTACGCGATCCTTTTTTTGCTCGATCGGCGGCAATCTTTGCGAACATAGTCGGGAACCTGCGAGCACTGTCGAGCACTACCCTATACCTTCGGGGGGAAGATCTGGCGCGATCGCCTCAGTCCTCCGAGGATCGGGTACCGAAAAAAAACCTTAAACCTTTTCCTCCATAAAATCGATAAATTCATTGGTAAGATTCCAAGATAGTTTGGCAGTAATGTTCTTTTGAGGTATTCTCTACAAAATCTGCTTAAATCTTATAGATAGTGATTTTGTTGACAAACAGGGCAGCAAAGTGGCATCAGGAAAGGTGCAACATGACAAAAGTTCTTGTTGCATTTCGAGATACTGATAAGCTTTTTAGCTCACCTATGCACGAAGTGCAAGGTGAGCTATTGGGATCACATTTTGTCCGGCGTCCGTCCGTCGTCAACATTTACCCTTCTTAACACTCTACAGCCTACATTTTGCATCCAATCACCATAAAAGTTTGTCAGAACATTCGTCTCCATGAAGTCTCTGAAACTGGGAAATTTTTGGATGGAGCATGTTGAAACTTTGTCAGAATGTTTGTCTTAGTGATATCTAGGTCAAGTTTGAAACTGGGTCATGTCCGGTCAAAAACTAGGTCACTTGGTCAAATTTAAGGAAAATCTTGTTAACACTCTGGAAGCCACATTTTTGGCTTGAGCATGTTGAAACTTTCTCAGAATGTTTGTCTTAGTGATATCTACCTAGGTCAAGTTCGAAACTGGGTCATATCCAGTCAAAAACTAGGTCACTAGGTCAAATTTAAGGAAAATCTTGTTTACACTATAGAAGCTATACTTTTGGATTGAGCATGTTGAAATTTTGTCAGAATGTTTGTCTAAGTGATATCTAGGTCAAGTTCAAAACTGGGTTATGTCCGGTCAAAAACTAGGTCACTAGGATAACAATAGTTTTTTTAGTTAAATACGAAAAACGAAAACAAAAATACCTTTCCCCAACGTGTTGACCTCGATCTCCCAATATTATTGTAAACATTTGTCTACGCATGCGCGTCCTTTTAATCCCCCCCCCCCCCTCTTAATATATTCTTAAATTTGAAAAATTTAGCACTTGCTGCGGAAGCAGGCTTCATAGCGACGTTGGTAGACCTTTGTATAAAGTTAATCAACGTTCATCGCGGTTAGTGCCTGAACTATAGAAATATCACCTATGAACCTCTACATAATTCAGCTTTGCTCCTGAATGCTGTCGTCAATGAAGCAAGTAAGTCCACCGTTTCCCACATACAGCAAACATGCAGCAGACGATTTTGACAGCCCGTCAAGAATACGGACAGTCGTTATAAATGTAAGCGTTAACATTGTATTTTTTCCTCTCGTTCCAATATTTTTGAAATTCTTCTGCACGGAGAAAGTCGTCAACATAAAAACAATTCGTATAACCTGTTTGAGGAACGCTCAAAAACAAGACATTTGCGATCAGTGTGGACAGAGATTTTACTGAGTATCCGTGCATTTTGATCGTGGCTTGAACTGGTCGTTAATGCGTAAAAGAAGCAGTCTAGATACCTCTGAAACCAAGTGTAGAATTAGATCACATAGTGTGCAAGTGTGAATCGATTGTGTTTTAGACCTGTCCAACTTACACAGTGTGCAAGTGTCAATCGATTGTGTTTTTAGACCTGTCCAACATACAACGATGCGCTAAAGTTGGCTTTCGTACAGCGTGGCTCATTAATGTGTAAGCAATCATATCAAGAGAACTATTTCCCGCTATAGGATCGGACATTCTTTGAAAGCATTGTGTCGACAAAGAGAAAAAGCTATGCTTACATCATTTTATGGAAATGACGATAGTGTTATATATATGTATATATTGATTTGTTGGTATTTAAGCCGTTTTCAACATAAGTTCAGTTATATTATGCCGACAGTTCACGTATTCATGATCCCTTGGTAAACAAACCAGTACTAGGCGAGGAAATTGTCCTTGCCCACGGGCACTCCACCATGACCACAACGACGTGACTGGAGATAAAACCCGGGACGACCGGTTCCAAATCCCAGACGCCAACCAGTAGGCCACGGCAGATTCCCTGAAAGTGTGATATAAGGGAAGGCTAACATAATTAACAGGTACCAGTACCGTAGCAAGGTAAAACAAATCACATTAAAAATCAAATATTTTATTGGGTATAATTCTTAAAATGTTGACCCGATTGAGACCCGACCAATGGACCATGGCGGGAGAACGAATCACGGACGTTCCTCGCGCGATCAACACCGGGGCGTAAGTATGCGAAAGTACGCGCAAGTTTCCGCAGGTACACGGGAAACGTACGACCCTCGGTAGAGAGCGGTGGAGGCTATACGAAAGCTCCAGAGGGCGGGCGAGACAAGGGGATCCTCGGACGACCAAGACGATCACGGGCCGACGGTTTTTGATCGGCTACTGTTTTTAAACATGTTGAAAAACAGTAGCCGATCAAAAACCGTCGGCCCGTGATCGTCTTGGTCGTCCGAGGATCCCCTTGTCTCGCCCGCCCTCTGGAGCTTTCGTATAGCCTCCACCGCTCTCTACCGAGGGTCGTACGTTTCCCGTGTACCTGCGGAAACTTGCGCGTACTTTCGCATACTTACGCCCCGGTGTTGATCGCGCGAGGAACGTCCGTGATTCGTTCTCCCGCCATGGTCCATTGGTCGGGTCTCAATCGGGTCAACATTTTAAGAATTATACCCAATAAAATATTTGATTTTTAATGTGATTTGTTTTACCTTGCTACGGTACTGGTACCTGTTAATTATGTTAGCCTTCCCTTATATCACACTTTCAGGGAATCTGCCGTGGCCTACTGGTTGGCGTCTGGGATTTGGAACCGGTCGTCCCGGGTTTTATCTCCAGTCACGTCGTTGTGGTCATGGTGGAGTGCCCGTGGGCAAGGACAATTTCCTCGCCTAGTACTGGTTTGTTTACCAAGGGATCATGAATACGTGAACTGTCGGCATAATATAACTGAACTTATGTTGAAAACGGCTTAAATACCAACAAATCAATATATACATATATATAACACTATCGTCATTTCCATAAAATGATGTAAGCATAGCTTTTTCTCTTTGTCGACACAATGCTTTCAAAGAATGTCCGATCCTATAGCGGGAAATAGTTCTCTTGATATGATTGCTTACACATTAATGAGCCACGCTGTACGAAAGCCAACTTTAGCGCATCGTTGTATGTTGGACAGGTCTAAAAACACAATCGATTGACACTTGCACACTGTGTAAGTTGGACAGGTCTAAAACACAATCGATTCACACTTGCACACTATGTGATCTAATTCTACACTTGGTTTCAGAGGTATCTAGACTGCTTCTTTTACGCATTAACGACCAGTTCAAGCCACGATCAAAATGCACGGATACTCAGTAAAATCTCTGTCCACACTGATCGCAAATGTCTTGTTTTTGAGCGTTCCTCAAACAGGTTATACGAATTGTTTTTATGTTGACGACTTTCTCCGTGCAGAAGAATTTCAAAAATATTGGAACGAGAGGAAAAAATACAATGTTAACGCTTACATTTATAACGACTGTCCGTATTCTTGACGGGCTGTCAAAATCGTCTGCTGCATGTTTGCTGTATGTGGGAAACGGTGGACTTACTTGCTTCATTGACGACAGCATTCAGGAGCAAAGCTGAATTATGTAGAGGTTCATAGGTGATATTTCTATAGTTCAGGCACTAACCGCGATGAACGTTGATTAACTTTATACAAAGGTCTACCAACGTCGCTATGAAGCCTGCTTCCGCAGCAAGTGCTAAATTTTTCAAATTTAAGAATATATTAAGAGGGGGGGGGATTAAAAGGACGCGCATGCGTAGACAAATGTTTACAATAATATTGGGAGATCGAGGTCAACACGTTGGGGAAAGGTATTTTTGTTTTCGTTTTTCGTATTTAACTAAAAAAACTATTGTTATCCTAGTGACCTAGTTTTTGACCGGACATAACCCAGTTTTGAACTTGACCTAGATATCACTTAGACAAACATTCTGACAAAATTTCAACATGCTCAATCCAAAAGTATAGCTTCTATAGTGTAAACAAGATTTTCCTTAAATTTGACCTAGTGACCTAGTTTTTGACTGGATATGACCCAGTTTCGAACTTGACCTAGGTAGATATCACTAAGACAAACATTCTGACAAAGTTTCAACATGCTCAAGCCAAAAATGTGGCTTCCAGAGTGTTAACAAGATTTTCCTTAAATTTGACCAAGTGACCTAGTTTTTGACCGGACATGACCCAGTTTCAAACTTGACCTAGATATCACTAAGACAAACATTCTGACAAAGTTTCAACATGCTCCATCCAAAAATTTCCCAGTTTCAGAGACTTCATGGAGACGAATGTTCTGACAAACTTTTATGGTGATTGGATGCAAAATGTAGGCTGTAGAGTGTTAAGAAGGGTAAATGTTGACGACGGACGGACGCCGGACAAAATGTGATCCCAATAGCTCACCTTGCACTTCGTGCATAGGTGAGCTAAAAAGCTTATCAGTATCTCGAAATGCAACAAGAACTTTTGTCATGTTGCACCTTTCCTGATGCCACTTTGCTGCCCTGTTTGTCAACAAAATCACTATCTATAAGATTTAAGCAGATTTTGTAGAGAATACCTCAAAAGAACATTACTGCCAAACTATCTTGGAATCTTACCAATGAATTTATCGATTTTATGGAGGAAAAGGTTTAAGGTTTTGAAAGTTTGGGTATTTTTTCATTTTCTGATGCCACAGCATTACTATAAAGTTCTACACAGAATGTAAGTCTTGAACACATTTGGAGGACCATCAAAGGAACATTCCTGTTAAGTTACCATGAAATTGGCAGAGTGGAATGGTAGGACGGTTTTCATTTGTAGGTAGAGGTTCAATTTATCCCTTTTGTGATGATGCATGGTTGCTATGAGTTTGTTACCAATCACAACAGCTTGAACAAATTCCGTAGAGGATCACTGAAGTAATTTCCTCCTCAAGTTTTTGTTATAATCAGACAAAGATTTTCAAAAAATTGTAATTTCCAAATTTTGTTATTTTATCCCTTTTCTGATGTCTCCTAAATGCAATGTTTTTCAATAAATAAGTATGGTTTGAACACTCTTTGTAGAGG
The DNA here is from genome assembly GCA_031761405.1 of Serripes groenlandicus. Lineage (NCBI taxonomy): Eukaryota > Metazoa > Mollusca > Bivalvia > Cardiida > Cardiidae > Serripes > Serripes groenlandicus. The sequence continues at coordinate 35,491,598 of JASEVX010000005.1, forward strand.
GTTACCCAAGTAACATTTCAACCAAATTACATTGAAATATGACAAACAGCTTTGGAGAAGCAGATTTTTAAAGTTTGGACATTTTGCCTATTTTCTGATGCCACAGCAACCAAGGTTCTCAATGGTATTAAAATGTTTGATTTTCTTTTAAAGAGGCCTACCAATTGAACATTCCTGTGAAGTTTGGAGGAAATAAGTCTTGAGGTTTAGAAGATGATGTTGAAAAAAAGAAATTTCCAAATTTTGTCATTTTGCCCCTTTTTTGATGCCACTTGACTGCCATGATTTTTAACCAATCAATTTGGCTTGAAATTGGCCCCACTTTCTGATACCACAGCAACCAAAGTTTCAATGGAATTAAAAAGGTCAGCTAAGGAACATTTCTACCAAGTGATAGTGAAATCAGACCAGCAGATTTGGAGGAAGATTTTCAAAGATTGGACATTTTGCCCCCTTCCTGATGCCGCAGCAACAACAGTTCTTGATGGAATTAAATGTTTTGAACAAATTTGAAAGAGGCCAACCAGAGGAACATTCCTGTGATGTTTTAAGTAAATTATTTATGTAGTTTGGGAGGAGATGATGTTTAAAGCTAAAAGTTAACGCTCCCAGGTGATCTAACAAGGAAAGAATATGAGAATCTAGGCAGAAAAGTATGGAAGGGAATATCCGCCAAAACTGTCTGGGTCTTTATGACATTCTTATTTATTAACATTACATGCTCATGTGTCTTGATGACATTCTCATTTATAAACATTACATGCTCATGTGTCTTGATGACATTCTCATTTATAAACATTACATGCTCAAATCTATGGGTCTTTATTACATTCTTATTTATAAACATTACATGCTCATGTGTCTTGATGACATTCTCATTTATTAACATTACATGCTCATGTGTCTTCTTTCTTAATATTGTTTGTCTGAGTCATATTATGACACCAGATGGCGCTTTAAATTGAATTCTTATTCCAGGGAGATGAACGGAAAATATCCCACATTTAATGAAGGATCCCTAAGTGTCACTACTCTTCAAAATAGAGGTAACCGGTGTTTAGGTTAATAATTGTGAAATGTATATATATTACGAGTGATTCATTATAGCTGGGAGTTCAATAAGAATTTAATTTAAAGCGCCATCTGGTGTCATAATATGACTTAGACGAACAATATTAAGAAAGAAGTTGATTGATTGGGGTTTTACGCCATTTTTAACAATTTCTCAGTCATATCACGGCGGCCAGTTCACCTACTCATATGTTTCCTGGTTTTCTCACACCAGTACAACACACAACATTCTTTCCAAGCAACTGGCTGCTTTTCCACATAGACTAAGCCCATTGGTGAAAGACAAATGACGCATGTCGCATTGACTTTTGTCAAATGTCAGAAAGAATGTTGGCCGAGCCGGGATTCGAACTCACGACCCCTGAATTGACAGCCCTCGTCGATACCGACTGAGCTAATGGGGCTCGGCTAAGAAAGAAGACACATGAGCATGTAATGTTAATAAATGAGAATGTCATCAAGACACATGAGCATGTAATGTTTATAAATAAGAATGTAATAAAGACCCATAGAGTTTGAGCATGTAATGTTTATAAATGAGAATGTCATCAAGACACATGAGCATGTAATGTTTATAAATAAGAATGTCATAAAGACCCATAGCATTTTGGGGGATATTCCCTTCCATAGTAAAGTGCCATTTTTCAATTGGATTGAAATCGTGTAGGAAATGGAGCATCATGTTATGACCAAGTGTTCTTTTTCCTACAAATATTTCAATAATCATCAGTAAAACAGTTTCTGTGGAGGACAGGGTAAAGTTGTAATCACTCGTTTATTTCTTCATTGTCACTGGATGAGGATGAAGTTTCATCGAGTTCGAATTGTTCAATTTTTGGAGTGCCAAATGAAGACGCCAGTTTGATCTTTTTGGCTTTATAAGCTGCACCACCCAGCTCGCTTGACCGCTTCAGTACATCAATGGCCCTTGACCTTAGACTGCATTCAGTTTCCTGTGGCGTTTTCCTTCGCAATACACCTGTTATGAAAATAAGGAAATGATAATTAAAATGACAGGCATCCTTCGAGAATCGAAAACAATGCTTACACAGATCAGCCTCCGCGTTGTCAATATCTGGTCAGGGTCTAAACTGTTTGAGATAGTATCGGATGAAATTATCTTTACCAGCGTTAAATATTGTAAACCCTGACCAGGCGTCGCGTTCACAACGTGGTCGCTGGGCTTGGTCTACATAATTTGCAAAGCCTGAAAATCGCAAGACAACTAAAACAATTATCAGAAAGTTTAACGTTAAAGTTATTTTAAGGCTTAAATCCCATAAAGAAGAGGGCCATGATGGCCCTGGATCGCTCACCCGATTTTTGATTTGTTCACTTTAGCAATATAAGCCCCGCCCCCCCCCACCCCCCCCCCCCCCCCCCCTGGTAGTTTCAAAACAATGGAAATTTAATTTGATAATGTTATTGGGTGGGACCTAAGTATTAGCATACTTTCTAGGGGCGTGGCCTAAGTATTGTAGTAAATATTCATCCGCCATTCATCTTTTCATTTCAAGATTACAAAATTGTTTCCCCAATAAAACAAATATTGAATCTGCATATTTGTTAGTTTTTTCGCTCTTCATAGATCGTAGGTATATAATAAAAGGAATATTACGTTGCGGGAGCGATAAATGTGTTCGTATTGCACGACTCGTAGAGTGGGAAAATCCATATATTACTCGACCTTCGGTCTCGTAAGATATCGATTTTTCCGTGCAATACAGACCCCTTTATCGCTCGCGCAACGTATAGTCCAGTCAGAACATACTTGAACATCAAACTTATTGCAACAGAAATGTTTTATAAAATAAAATGAAGTTTATAGAATATATAACAACATATTCAAAATCTACAAAAATCTACGCAGCCATAACTGAAATAAATGACTTTGAAGAAATAAAGATATGTGCTTATTTTGGATACTCACCGTACTTTGATCTATACACCAAGCTCTTAACTGATTTTTAATAGATCACATGCATTTAAATTGCAAAATGAGATATTAACATAGATTTTTGTTTTAAAGGATCCCCAAATCAATAACTTTTGTTTTAATAACATTAAAGCAGCGTTTTAATACTTCAAAGATAGCTTTATGCCTTTAGAAATGATAAAAATCAGAGGGGTAGGTATGACTTTCAACACTTTGATCCAAGCCTCTAGATAACCCAAGATGGATTAGTCTGCAAAACGAATTTCAACAGATAAACACAAAACAATCAATGATATGAGGTAAGTGTTTATAATTTTTTCACATTAATTGCTGGAGTTGATATTAATATTCTTGTCAATGGTACATTGGATACTTGTAAAAGTATGGTATGTAGCTAAATGCAAATTGTCATGGGTTTTCGAGGGCTCTTAGAAAATTTATAATATATGAGTATTCAATGGGTTTACAAGAATACTGTTACATTTTTAACTGTTTAATTAAACATTAATGATACTTAATGTTTATCTGTTTAGTTTTATAATAGTTAACAGTTATAAAAATGTCTCTAAAACACACAAAACACATACATATGTATGCTCATGTGCGAAGAACATTCATTGGAAAATTACTAATCTCAATATATATTTGTTTGTTTGTGTAGGTGTTTTACTCCACGTTCAACAATTATTCCTAATACTAAGCCCGCAACCCAAGGAGGGAAAGCCATCACTACCATTTATAAAGTATTTGGTATGACCCGGCCGGGGATTGAAACGGCGACCTCCCGTATGTGGGTCATACCCTCTACAATTACACCACATATGTAACCTATTATTGCGTAATCTGCCTTGCCAGGAAGAAACTTGAGAATAATTAATATGTTGTGTATCTATCTGTGTGTCTGTGTAGTGGATAGAGCATTTACCTCTGGAGCGAAATAATCGGGATCGATTCTGAGTTAAGTCATGATTTGTAGATATATTCATATATTAACATTCTATTTCATTTCAATGAAACACCATGACAAGACTGAAATACTGCACAAGGAGGTATAAACAAAGAACAATTATTTAACCCTGTCCCACATACAATGAATCTAAATCTTCAGCAGATAACTTTGAATACATCTAAGCTAAACTATGGAAAGTCTATCAATCAAAGTTAGATCATTGATTATATTTGAAAAAGCGTCTATATGAGGGAAAGGGTTAATGTTAAGAGAAATGTAGACTAATATTCTATTCAAATATGATCATTTAGTAAACTCAAATATTTAAAAAAATGTTTCATTGAGGTTTCAATTTTTTTTCAAATGGAAAACGATACCTGTATTATTTAAATGGTTCCCAAAATGCAAAACTTAGCAAAAAAGGATGCATTGGTGTAAATGAAGCCAGTACTGGGAGAGGAAACAGTTTGATTTCTTTTCCTGGACAATTTGTGCATGTAGAGTGTCAGAAAATGTACTGAAGTATTGAATGTATTAAAGCTGACAAAAGTTCTAAAAAATGAAATTAGAGTTCTCAGATCTGGTAGTGATTCCTTTAGCTTTAAAGACAAATGTTTGTTTTGTGGACAATCAGCAAAGATACACGGAAATAAGAGGAGTCATGATGTTTATGCAGTGCGAACATTAGATTTTCAAAAAAGTATAGAACAATTGTGCATCAAACGTTCGGATAATTGGGCACATGGCTCTACATTTGCCGAAATATGTGATGTTTATACAGATCATGTGTCGAAGCAATACACAAATCCTGTAATTGTTTTAGATTGGTATGTCTGGGCCGTCAATAAAATATATAGCACATATTAGACGTTCACATGGTATATTTTGCACAAATGTTCATTTCAAAGAAAGTACACCGTTTAAAGGAAAGAAAGACAAATTTCTATCAGACTCAGAAAATAAACAACAATGTATTAACATGCTTGGAACCAGATTAAGTGTCAATTGTTGTGTGTTTCATGCCAGAGATGATGCAGATGTATTGATTGTCAAAACAACCATTGACAATGCAAAGAAAAGCAAAAATGTACTGGTAGGTGAAGACACTAATCTTTTGATATTAGTCAGCTATTAGGCAAATTTAGAACACTTTGACATACTATTTTAATCCGGATCAAAGCAGCAGATCAGTAAATGTTCAAGAATTTGGGACATAAAGAAAACAAAACTAGTTCTAGGGCAAACAGTGTGTAAACTTCTGCCTTTTATTCATGCTTTTACAGGATGTGACTTCTCTTTTTAAATCAATGGAATTGGTAAAGGGATGGCCCTAAAACGGTTAATTACTGACAAACAGATTCAGTTATATGCAGAGGTATTTTATAAAAGTAGTGATAAAACTGAAATACTAAGAGCTGGTGAAAACGCAATTATTGCTATTTTAGGTGGTCATGAATCAGAAGGATTAGATTTACTGAGGTTTAGGAAGTTTGCAAGGAAAGTAACAATATGAGAAACATGTGTTCAAGTTCATTATATTCCTCCAACATCAGCAGCAGCAAAATACCATTCTATGAGAGTGTATTACCAAGACCAATGCTGGACAAATGACGACACTGACTTATTGCCTACTGAATGGGGTTGGTATGAAAAAAACAATCAACTCGTTCCATTTAAAACTGATTTAGCACCAGCACCAGAAAGCTTACTGAAAGTTATCAAATGCCACTGAAAAGAAAACTGTGACTAAAACAAACTCGGACTTGAGTGTTCAGTTGCCTGCGGTGAATGTCGTGGTATTCAATGTACAAACGTTTCAATTATATATGTACCTGAAGACATACTGGTGGATGAACATATGTAATGAATGATTAAGCAAACTGTGGATAAGATTTTTTTTTTTTTTAGAAATTGTTCATGTCTTTAACCTTTTACTGAATAGATTACTTTTGAAACCGCAGCTGCAAACAGCTTTTGACAAAACAATAGGAATATAAGAAATATTTCAGAGAGCAATTTGTCTTTTTCTAATATGTTTTTCAACTGTCCATTTTAGCCAAACATATGTTCTGTATGTTTACTATTTTTTCTTCATTGTTTCCAAAGCAGAAATATCCTAGCAGGTAAACAGTCAATGCTGTCCATATATTTCCAGTCATTCCTACATTGTTTAATCTATCATTGTAGTTATATTAGAGACTAGTCTGTGTGTTCTTAAAGTAATAAGTATATCTCCCTGTATCCTTAGTCTTGCACTATACTGTTTTTCCCCGATGTGCAGATTTGAATGCATTATCTTTGATAATATTATGAAGCAAAATTTAATATTTTGAAATTTTGAAGAACTGTTTATATACAGTGTTGAAAGCTTTGTAGGTAAAGTGGAAATGGCTCCTTTTGTCAGCAATGTTTTCTTTGTTTTGTTTTTTAATACGGGAGTCAAAACAAATACATTTCGGAGAAATTTAAACCATCCTTGAATACACTTTATATGATTAAAACTCTTTAATAATCGAATTTTCGACCACTTGGTCTTTATCAAGATTAAATAAATACAACAGAATTAAGTGTCAATTGTTGTGTGTTAGGAATATAAGAAATTTTTCAGAGAGCAAAAAATTTCTGTTGTATTTATTTAATCTTGATAAAGACCAAGTGGTCGAAAATTCGATTATTAAAGAGTTTTAATCATATAAAGTGTTTTACTGACTTTCTTCCCTTTGGAAGACATAATATACAAAGAGCATCCTTGAATAGCTATTGAGTATGCAAAATTATTAAAATCCGGGATAAAATGTGAAACAGGGTTGAAAAGGTATGCTTTGTAAGAGCAAAGTTCTCTTTTTTTAATATTTGTCTTCAGGTGTGCATTAGCCATTCTGTTTGTTGCCTGTCTTTTGCACAAGGCTTTGCTCAAATTGATTGATTGCTTCTATATCTAACTTACGTTATGGCCATATGTTTAGTGTTATGTGTATGCCTGCTTGCACAAGTGGGCGTGGTAAGATATACCTCGAAGTATGCTCACAAATGTCTATAAATTGATATAAAGTTAGTAAAATATTTTTTTATAAGTTCATGTTATATTCAGATTACATGTGTGTTAGATATATGTAACAACTAAGGTACAATGTTCACTTAAATGTGTTCCTTGCATAGATACTTAGAAACATTATGTTGAAAACAGTTGGTGTTTTCTACCTTTTGGGTTATCATATAAACAAGGGAAATATACCAATTTCCCCTCTGTAGATTTTTGTAGATTTTTTACCAGTGATAATATAGGTATTAAACTATCAAAAAAACAATAATATCATTTCTGCAATTAGTTTGATGATGAGCCCATTTCCCCCACTTACTGACTGGACTAGTAATATTCCGTATATATACAACGTGTGTAATATAACATGACTTAATACTAGGAAAATTACGTCACGCCAGCGTTTTGACGTCATACGTTAGTCACTTTGGCGCCAAAACCCGTAAATTTCATCTAGAAATATTGTAAACGTTAAGTACATTTTTATCGAAATACACGCCTCATAAGTCTCTTTATGTGATAGATATAATATCTCATGAGTGTTATTTGATATGAATTAAGGCAAAGCCTCAAAAAGTTTCGGGAAGTGCAGTCAGTCTCAACAGATTTAATCACCTACTAAGCTGTTGTGCACTAACGCGTTTACTATTTGCTCAATTGATAATGGATAGAGTTGTCACCCAGGGGTAGAGAGTTCAAGTTCAAGCTGAGTAAACTTACTTCCCGAATGTCAAAAACTATTTTTACCAGTGAATATTGATGGAATATCCTGATAGCCATAATAATGCATTAATTAACATATAAAATATGTTTATATGTCTTTAGATAAATGAATCAACATTTTGAAAAAAAAAAAAACATTTCTGCCAACTGAACTTGAAATCAGACAAGCAGTTGCAGAGGAAAAACGTTTAGATTTTTCATTTTACCATTTATGTGATGCCACATTTCAGCATTGCTTTGAACTAATCAATATCCCTTGAACAATTTATGTAGAGGGTTAATTAAAGAACGTTTTTTGCCAAACTATCTTGACATAAGACATGCAGTTTAAGAGAAAATTGTTATTTTACTCCCTTTCTGATACCGCCTGGCAGCATTGATCTTAAACCACTCTGGAAAGGGCAACATTATGTTTTTTTAAGCCAATTTATCTTGAAACAAGACCCCAAACTCTGATGATGCCTGGCCACATTGTTTTTAATATAATAAATATGACTTGAATAATTGTATGGATGGTCACATAAGGAAAATTAATGCAACAGTGTTATAACTTTGAAATTATACCAGCAACTTCCTTCTTTTCTCACGCCATATGCGGATAATATTTTTCAACCAATCAATATTATTTGAATATTTTTAGGGTTACATAAGAAACTTTCCTGCCAAATTATACAGAAATACCAGAATACCTAAACAATATGTCACTTTACTTCTTTTCTGATGGGGTAGTTTTCAGAATTCAACACCTTGGGTTTCATATCGATATTCTGTTAGAATAGGCAGTCATGCTAAAATGTTATCTGAACAAACAGTACAGGTTTTTGTCATGAATGAGAATCTTTTACTTCTGTTTTTGCATACGAGGCTCTTTGCGTGATCTTCTTCCTCTTCTTTTCTTTCCAATAAGTGCATACACTTTAGTATTTCAGCACGTTCGTTATTGTGTTTAGTTATTTATTTAACATCGATTGCGAAAAAAGCGTTATTTAAGCTTTCAGCTTATATTAATCAGGAACGTACATATTATCTACGTCCCTGTTTTAATGAAGCTCGATGTATGCTTTCTGGAAACTAAACTAATCGAGCCGTTTATGTGGCAAAAACACAAAAGCGGAACACGCTCATCACGGGATTGAAACCCGTCACCTTTGGTACGAGAGGCTGACGCTCTATAACTGCTACAATGTTCGACCATTCATTAATGGGTTTCACGAACAGATTGCTTGTGTCGATATACTGTTGTGACGTGTTTGTGGAAAACGAATGACGCAAGTTGCATTAACTTTTGTCAAACGTAGGAAAGATTGTTGGCCAAATTCTCAAACCCATGATGCGACAGCCCGCGTCGCTACCGACTGAGCTACCAGGACTAGGCTACAAGGTTGTTAAGCGGATGCGTATACAGCATGACAACCTTGACTGTTTCCCGCCTGCTATAAAGTATCTACCAATGGAGATGCTGTAGCTTGGGTGTTACACATCTTGTGCGCTTGTGGCGAATCTAGTTTCCCTTCTTGGCTGGACTCAACACACAGGATGCATAATCAAAAGCAGGCCTGACAGGAGTGGTGAAACATTGTTCATTATGTCGGTTGGGCATCAGCTTCTGTTTCTGTCGAGAAACACTACGCTATAATTGGTCTACTTTGCTATGTTGTCTATGTGTGCGTCTCATGTAATGTTTTACGGAAAGGCAAGTTCTAGGTTATTGGCAGTATCAAATATGTAAAGGGTTTGCCCGGGTATTACGTTGTCTGGCTAGATAAAGGTATTATCATTGTGTGACTGAGAACTTCGCACGTTTCTAGACTGAACCTAATGAGTAATTTAATTTCCCAGTATGTTGAAGATTGTCGAGATTATGCTATAAACATGTCTGGTCCGCGGGCATCTTGACCTTCTTGTACATCAGGTAGTCATTAGCCGTGTCACGTTCTCCTATATCGAGCATTACTACATCAATGTTTCCTTCTTAACTGTCTCAATCAAGTACATATCCGATTTAAAGCTTTTTGGAGAAAAAAGGAGACTTACCAGAATCTTTTCAGTGATATGTTTTATCGATGAGTCATTTTATACATTTCATGGAAAATCTATTAATAGACATATGGAAAACTGAAAATATAAAAACAAAAATGTGTTATTTTATGATCAGCAAAGACTAAGATCATTATGTAACTCAATGCAGTTTGATCTAGGTATTCTCAGTTATACTTTTATTCGCGAAATCAGAGATGGAGAAACGAAGAACATTGTGTAGTAGGCTGTGTAGTAGGTAAACAGTAAAGTTTATTGAACTAGAGGCCATAGGTCTTGTTTCCTTCAAGCCATGTTGATTGGTTGAAAAACATGGCCACCAGGGGGTGGGGCTGTTTTGCCTAATATGGTTATAGTGAAATCTTTTAAAATCTTCTTCTCTAAAAGTATCTGGCAAATTTCCAAATAATGTTGTAGAAAAGTTCCTTGGGTAACCCTCTTTCAAATTCCTTCAAGCCCTGTTGATTATTCGAAAAACATGGCCGCCAGAGGGTGGGGCTGTTTTGCCTTATATGGTTATAGAGAAATCTTTTAAAATCTTCTTCTCCAAAAGTCTCTGTCCGATTTCCAAATAATGTTGTAGAAATGTTCCTTGGGTGCCCCTCTAGCACATTCCTTCAAGCCATGTTGATTGGTTGAAAAACATGGCCACCAGGGGGCAGGGCTGTTTTGCCTTATATGGTTATAGTGAGATCTTTTAAAATCTTCTTCTCCAAAAGTATCTGGCAAATTTCCAAATAATATTGTAGAACAGTTCCTTGGGTAACCCTCTTTCAAATTCCTCCAAGCCCTGATGATTAGTCGAAAAACATGACCTTCTTCTTCTTCTCCAAAAGTCTGTGTCCGATTTCCAAATAATGTTGTAAAAATGTTCCTTGGGTGACCTTTTAACTGATTTCTTCAAGCCATGTTGATTGGTCGATTTGAAAAAAAATATTGCACAAATGTTCCTTGGGTTACCCTGTTCTACGATGCTCAAATTATTCTGATCCGTTAAAAAAAATGGCCGCAAGGGGATGGAGCTTATTTTTCCGATATGTGTATAGTGAAAACTTAAAAAATCTTCTTGACCATTGGCCCGACTTGAAAATAATATGGCACAAATGTTCCTTGGGTCACTCTCTATTTTAAGATTGCTCAAATTAATCTGATCTGTTGAAAAACATGGCCGCCAGGGAGCAGAGCTCCTTTTTCTTATATGTCCAAAAATATTTGTCTGATTTAAAAAGAAATTGCAATAGATGTTCGTTGGTTTAGTCCTATTATGGTCCTCTTGTTTAAGAACTCTCCTCCATGACCGCCGCGAGTGGGATGGAACATGTAACGCATGGTCTCATATTACTTTCGGTATGGAACATGGAATGCATGGTTTCATATTACTTTCGGGATGAAACATGGAACGCAGGGTTTCATATTACTTTCGGTATGGAACATTAAACGCATGGTTTCATATAACTTTCGGGATGGAACATGGAACGCAGGGTTTCATATTACTTTCGGGTTGGAACTTAGACTGCATGGTCTCATATATATTTCGGTATGGAACATGGAACGCATGGTCTCATATATATTTCGGGATGGAACATGGAACGCACGGTCTCATATTACTTTCGGGATGGAACATGGAATGCAGGGTTTCATATTACTTTAGGGATGGAACAAATACCGCATGGTCTCATATATCTTTCGGGATGGAACATGGAACGCATGGTCTCATAATACTTTCGGGATGGAACATGGAACGCATGGTCTCATATATATTTCGGGATGGAACATGGAACGCACGGTCTCATATTACTTTCGGGATGGAACATGGTATGCAGGGTTTCATATTACTTTCGGGATGGAACAAATACCGCATGGTCTCATATATCTTTCGGGATGGAACATGGAACGCATGGTCTCATATTACTTTCGGGATGGAACATGGAACGCATGGTCTCATATTACTTTCGGGATGGAACATGGAACGCATGGTCTCATATTAATTTCGGGATGGAACATGGAACGCAGGGTTTCATATTACTTTCGGGATGGAACATATTCCCGCCTGGTCTTATATTACTTTCGGGATGGAACATGGAACGCATGGTCTCATATTACTTTCGGGATGGAACATGGGACGCATGGTCTCATATTACTTTCGGGATGGAACATGGAACGCATGGTCTCATATATATTTCGGGATGGAACATGGAACGCATGGTCTCATATTACTTTCGGGATGGAACATTGAACGCATGGTCTCATATTACTTTAGGGATGGAACATAGAACGCACGGTCTCATATTACTTTCGAGATGGAACATTGAACGCATGGTATCATATATCTTTCGGGATGGAACATGTAACCCATAGTCTCAAATTACTTTCGGGATGGAACATGCAACGCTTGGTCTCATATTACTTTCGGGATGGAACATGGAACGCATTGTCTCATATTACTTTCGGGATGGAACATGGAACACATGGTCTCATATTACTTTTGGGGTGGAACATGGAATGCATGGTCTCATATTACTTGTGGGATGAAACATGGAATGCATGGTTTCTTTTTACTTTCGGGATAGAACATGGAATGCATAGTCTCATATTACTTTCGAGATGGAACATGGAACGCGTGGTCTCATTCTAATACTACTTTCGGCAACATTAAACACTGTTGAAAATACAACAATATAGTTACAAATAGCCCAACTAAATTTGTAAAGGACCCGACGTCCCGTTACTCCTTATTTTCCTGAATCCTGAATCTCATATAATAAACCTAGACTTTGAAAAAATAATATTGCACTTTTATGTTACAGTCTTTCCTAAAGACAAATGAATGAGTACATATCATTCTAGACCAATACTAGACTATACGAATGTGTAGCCATCAATCTAAACAAATATTAGACTGTACGAATGAGCAGCCCTCAATCTAGACCAATACTTGACTGTACGAATAAGTAGTTATCAATCTAGAACGATATTAAACTGCACAAATAAGTAGCTATTAATCCATACCAATATTAGACTTTACGAAAAAGTAGCCATCAATCTAGACCAATATTAGACTGTACGAATGAGTAGAAATCAATCTAGACCAATATTAGACTGTACGAATGAGTAGACATCAATCTAGACCAATATTAGACTGTACGAATGAGTAGAAATCAATCTAGACCAATACTAGACTGTACGAAGGATTAGCCATCAATCGAGACCAATATTAGACTGTACGAATGAGTAACGCTCAATCTAGTCCAATATTAGAATATACGCATGCGTAGCGCTCAATCTATACCAATAGTAGACTGTACGAATGAGTAGACATAAATCTAGACCAATATTAGACTGTACGAATGAATAGCGCTCAATCTAAACCAATATTTGACTGTACGAATGAGTAGACATTAATATAGACCCAATATTAGACTGTATGAATGAATAGCGCTCAATCTAGACCAATATTAGACTGTACGAATGAGTAACGCTCAATCTAGTCCAATATAAGACTATACGCATGCGTAGCGCTCAATCTATACCAATATTAGACTGTACGAATGAGTAGACATAAATCTAGACCAATATTAGACTGTACGCATGAGTAGAAATAAATCTAGACCAATATTAGACTGTACAAATGAATAGACATAAATCTAGAACAGTATTAGACTGTAAGCATAAACATAATAGGCAAATGATCTGATGCTATGACATCACTTTCATTTGAAATGTTAAATGAAGTAAAAAGTCTTGTATCTCCCTTCCCTACGAGGATATGGTCTATAGACGTTTTATCGGGTATAAATGTGTATCGAGATGACATTCCATGCACCTGTTGCAAAGAAACCATGCTATTACTTTCAACAAATTCCGAAAATATAGCGGATTTATTATATCGATTTTCATGTGTCGATCGAATTCTTTGCATTAAAATCGCCACCGAGTATAACGCTATCTATTCAAAAGAGATTCAACGTCGCGCAGTGTCTCCCTTTATAAAATAAGATCATTGTCAGCAGGCATTTATATACAAAATAAGTTTTCAATGTTTTGTAATCTTTGGCCATGACTATCTAAGGTGTTTTTTAACAATAATTGCTGGACCCGCCTTTTCGCATTTCAGTGTAGAATCAAAGTACTGAAAGTACTAAAGGTAGAATTGCGATCGTTTAAGAAGAGATACAGAAGTGCATATATGAATATTTATTTTAAATAAATCCCCACCATGGCAGACAAGAAATGATGCATCAGGCCAGAATGAAATGTTTCCAAGATCATCATTTCTTGATGGTCTAGTGAAAGTTAATTGACACCTACTTCGAAAATATCATTCGGTTGGAATGTTTTAAAATCATTATCCCTTTATCGTAGAAGAATAGGACTAAAAAGAATATCTCGAAAATGGGAATTTTAATGCAAAAAATTCGATCGACACATGGAAAGTGTTATAATAAATCCGCTATATTTTCGGAATTTAATGAAAGCAATAGCATGGTTTCTTTGAAACAGGTGCATGAAATGTCATCTCGATACACATTTATACCCAATAAAACGTCTATAGACCATATCCTCATAGGGAAGGGAGATACAAGACTTTATACTTCATTTAAAATTTTAAATGAAAGTGATGTCATAGCATTAGATCATTTGCCTATTATGTTCTCCTTAACAAATGACTAGTCCAATGCACAGACTATGCTAGCGAGTACGTGCATTGCTTGGAATAAGTGTAATAATGCCCACTTGGACCCATTTAGATCAGAAATCGAAGTTAAGGTAGACAGCATCCTTCATAATGAGAACAAATATGATGAATATTCGCCAGATTTTCTGAACCTCAGTTTGATAGAATTCATAACAAATGCATCAACATGTTCGCCAACTTACAAGTTTAACAAGCATGCTAAACTGCATTGGTCTGGTGAAGTAAATGTGTCTTATGCACGTGCGTTAGAATACCGGAATGCTTGGTTTAAGCTAGGCAGACCAAGAGACAGGTCACCTTCATTCATAGCGTACAAAGCTGCGAAAACAGAATTTCGCAGGACCGAGAGACACGCCCGCCAAATGCATGAAAACTCGGTTTATGATCAACTTAATTAAGCAGCGGACTATAAAACATTCTGGAAACTCCTACGCCGGAAAAGCGTGAAGAATTTCAATATATGCTCAGAATTAGTGATCGGAAATCGTAGCTTCGAACATGTTGAAGTACCCAATGGATTCAGAGAATACTTCGCTCAGGTTTTTGATTATGCGTACATTGACGACACTCTTAATGAGCACTTGTGTAAAAAACTTAAACGGTATAACAATGGCACTGAAAGTCCGATATTAAAAACAGTCACACGCAACTTTGATACGGATAAAGTAGAGAAATCTATCAAAACACTAAATAAGTGCAAATCCCCAGGCATTGATGGTATCCTAAATGAGCATGTTATACATGCAGATCACTCATTAATACGTGCTATCGTTCAGTTATTTAACTCCGTTATTAAACATGAAACTGTCCCAAAGCAATGGCAAACAAGCATACTAATTCCAATATTTAAGGGTAAAGGGGAAAATAAAATTGCTTCAGCAAGCTGTTTGAGAAGTTACTTCTTAATCGAATTAACACATATATTGCGTCTGCTAAAATCATATTCCCTTGCCCTCAACAACATGGGTTCCAGAAACAGCTTAGCTGTATGACCACAGCCTTTAATGTTCAAGAAGCTGTGTTTTACAACGTTGAACGTCAAAGTGACATTTACGTCGCCTTTCTTGACCAAAAGGGGGCTTTTGATAGTGTGAGACACAAATCATTGTTCCTCAAACTTGGCCAAATTGGACTAGTAGGTAAACTCCTTAGGATTTTACAAGCCTCCTAGACTGGTCTTAAAAGTGTCGTACGTTAAGCTAAGCAAACGTCTAATACGTTCAATGTAATACGCGGCGTACGCCAGGGAGGGGTTATGTCCACTTTCCTATACCTAGTTTACATCAATGAGCTTGTAGCGACATTACAAGACAGTAACCTAGGCACTAACGTCATGTCCATACCTGTTAGTAACCCTTCATTCGCTGACGACATATCTCTGTTGGCCATTTCCCCCTACAGTTACAGAAAATGGTTGATATTGTCTACCGGTATTGCAAAACATAGAGAGTTGGGATAAAAACGTAAGCAAATCCAACGTTATCGTTTTTAGTAAGAAAGGTAATGACTCCAGCGCATATATAGTGTATGGAGAACAGATTCTAAATCAGGTGAAAACAATTGTCCATTTAGGTATAACCCATGATTCCAGGATGAAATTATCGGTTTGTATAAAAGAACGTATACAAAAAGCCCGCAACTCTCTATTTGCAATGGTTGGTCAGGGTCTTCATACACAAGGTCTAAACCCACTGGTTTCCGCCAATCTGTACTCCAAGATAGTCCGACCAACACTTTTGTACGGATCAGAGCTTTGGAATAATATAACGAAAACTGATTACAATAGCTTAACGATTTTTTAACATTTCGTTACAAAGAAGATCCAAGGACTTTCAGTTCGAACGCGATCGGAAATAGCTGAGTCAATGATTGGGCTTTACAGGTTAGACAGCGAAATCGAAAAGCTGAAACTAATGTTCTTACATAAATTGCTTTGGCTCCCTGTATATTGTATTACAAAAGAAATATTTGTTAGTAAATATCTAATGTACCTAAATGACCATCGCTCTGTCAAGCTTGGGTTTATCCCGGATATTTGCCGTATAATAGCAAATTAAAACTTAAGTTTTATATTGAACCATTATTTTCGGGATAGTTCACTGCCCACTAAATCAACATGGAAGAATACAGTTCGCCAAGAGATTGGTATGCGTGAGTATTCCTTATGGGTACAACGCCTCAAGTGTTACATCCAGGGAACGAACCCAGCATCGTCTACAAAGTTTCCAAGTTGAGTGCATTTAGATCAACTATGACAACTATTGTCAAACTATGGTTAAGGCCCATTACGCTAACATATTTTACCTGCAGTTAATGTGGCATGCTATCCCAAGAGGAATTAGTTCATTTATTGCACGAATGCAGCTGCACAAGAGTGATACGCTTTGAACTCAAACGGAAATTGCTTTCTCTGTTTGATATTCATTTTGTTAAGGAGCTTTATGCTCTAGACCATTTTGAGTGGGTACTCCGCATCATGGGCGCACCACTTCCACCAGTCGTCAATTCCTCTATTGTGTCAATCCTTATATGCAAATGAGATACTATAAATAGTAACTAGGTCAACAAAATGGCCACCTATTACATCATCTTTGTTAGGGATCCAAGAGACCACTATACTACTTCCTACGATATCTCCAAAAATGGAGGCAATACATAATTGTATTGTATTGTATTGCTTGTAAATGGCTTATTTTTCTAAGATGATATCTTGGTTGTAATCGATCCATCAAATCTTTACAGATTATATAAATATTAATCAAAGCACTGAACGTACTGGTGGAACGGTTGTGTTGGAATTCGTAACTTAAGATCAGGTAGGCAGTTGTATATGTATGTACATTAGATATGTTTGTTAAATACGAATGCTTTCACTCTACAACGAGGTAAGTCACTTAGTCAATCTAGTTTCATTTTAATCTGCCCATTGGTTTTTTAATTGACTATGACAACAACATCAAGACCAGATCCCGTTATACCCACTGCTAACGTTGCAATGCGGAGTTGTGATTGATTAGCATACCAGGGACGTAGCCAGCATGGTAATTTAAGTTTGTAAAATCTGCAGGATGTAACCGAATGGATGGTCAGTAAAGGATTTATATTAGCTGTAGCACCTTTAAGTGTAAATAGCAATTTCAAAATGTGATTCGGTGTGCCTTATCTGGGGCTCTGACTGGATGTTTTTTTATCACGGCATAATCAGACACAAGGAACGAACAGCTACAATGACATTAATTTGTTATTTTCCAGTCTGTATCTTTTAATTGGTAACGGTAAAAAGATTCTGCTTAGAATATTTGATTCCAAATAAATTCATTAAAATATTAATGTGGCTATCTTCCCACATAGACTATCATTGGTGATATTTAAATGACGATAGACACAATGACATAATCACTTTCCCACATACAACAAATCCATAGCAGACGACTTTGGAAATATGTGGACAAAATATAGAAAATCCCTATAAATGAGAGTAGACTTACTGAAAAAGGTGAAAACATTGTGGTGCAAAAGTAGAAATTGCTCGTTTTGAGCAATTTCTTCTTTCGTCAAAATGTTTTCAAATGTCGTCTGCTGCAGAGGTGTCAGAAAGCGCGTCTATATTTAGGAAAGCTTAATCATCAAAAATAGCAAATTCTCGAAATTGGGTTCGAACTACTGCATCCCTCGGTTGATATCCATCGACGTTACCGACTGAGCTGCTTGTATTTAGGTCAGGATCTGTACCGCTCGTCATTCAGCCACTCCAATAGTTTAAATCTTTCCCACCGAAAGAAGTTTTGGCTCATCGGCTGCAGACGACTTTTGAAAACATTGTGACAAAAGGAGGAATTACTCTAAACGAGTTATTTCTCCCTTTGACACAATGTTTTCAACTTCTTTTCAGAATTATACTTTCATTTCTATAGATTTTCCATGTCTTGAGAAGATTTTTCCAAAGTCGTCTGCTGCAGATGTGTTGTATGTTGGAAAGGGTTAAATGCCTATGTGGGCATATATATCCAGTAGCCTAATATATCCTGGCCTGAAATCTACTCAAGACTTTTTCTCCTCAAATCATACTTGTTTAGAGTATTCTTTGATCTGGTCATCATTTGCATGCGAACTCGTTTTGTAGCGGTCAGCAAAGCAAGGGAGTTATTTATCAGCATTACAATTGTAAAGATATGACCAATATCAGTTCTGATAGGCCGCATTCAGTGTTGGTCACTATCAGAAGATTGCTTAACCCTTCCCACTTACAATAAATCTGCAGCAGACGACTTTGAAAACCTACTGACACAAACCTGAAATATAGCTTAATTTTTAAATAAAGTTGAAAACATTGTGGCCAAAGGTGAAATCGCTCATCATGAGCAATTTCATCTTTGGTCACAATGTTTACAAAAGTCGTCTGCTGCTATTGCGTCAAAATGCGTCTGCAGGTGGGATAGGGTTAACTTTTGAATGTTGACATTGACTTGGTTTTTGAAATACAATGCATCTTCGAATATAACTATAATAATGTTTTCAAAAGTCGTCTGCTGAAAAAAGTCACCATGTTGTCTGTATAAGGGAGACATGGTTAAAAATGTTCTCCTATGAAACTTGGTAACTGTGTGCAGACAGTATTTGTATTAATCCTTTCCAACACAAATCTGCAGCAGACGACTGACAACAATAAAGTGGATCATCTTGCTAGATAATGACATTCTTATTGACTTGACTTGAAAACATTGTGTCAAAAGGAGAAATTGATCGTTTTGAGCAATTTCTTCTTTTGTCACAAAGTTTTCAAAAGTCGTCTGCTGCAGAGACGTCAGAAAGCATCTATATGTGAGAAAGAGTTAACAGGTACAACTGTGTGAGTTTACAGTCACGTGGGTCTTGCGTTTGTATTAATCTCATTTTGAGCAATTTGCCACAATGATTTCAAAATTCGTCTGCTACAGAGGCACAGAAAGGGTATATACTCGTATGTGGTTAAGGGTTAAAACCGTAAATGGAGAAAATTAAGCTTATTATGAGCAATTTCACCTTTTGCCACAATTATTTCAAAAGTCGTCTATTGCAGAGGCACAGTAAGGGTATATACTCGAAGAAAATTAAGCTCATTATGAACAATTTTACCTTTTGCCACAATGATTTCAAAAGTCGTCTGTTGCAGAGGCTCGGTAAAGGTATATTTGTGGGAAAGGATTAAAACCGTGAATGGAGAAAATTAAGGCAGGTCATAACCTGATTCATTGTTAATTTAAATTGTTATTGGAAAGAGTTTCCTGTTGAGATGTTAAGGCCCAAAACATTGAATGGGTATACAAATATGAAAAGTAAAGGTGTTAGCAATTTACAACACGAGTATACTGCAAAAACACCACTTTCTTATATTGTTTCATCAAAATGTCGAAAGAGCAAACGTCCTTTTTTCGTTCCCGGTTCAAGCAATTACATTACATAGAAAAGCGAATGAAGTAGATAAGGAAAAGAGCAGATAACCATAGTATATGTTATGCTTGTTTGAATATAACGGATAAGCATAAGGGTTTATACAACACAGTGACGCAATAGCGGCGAGATATAGCGTCTTCTGGAGTTCCTTTCTGTTATTAGTCGCCGGGCAGAAGCGGAATGACATGGGAGTGTGGATTATTATTAGAAAGAAACACATTTAGATGTCTTGAACATATTACAATTGTTTTTGTTTAAAAACACTAAGTAATGACACATCTAAAATGAAATAAATATTCCGGTGTTTTAGGTATTTCCAGTTTCTTTATTTTGACTCGCATTTATGTTTTTTTGTTTCATTTACGAAGACAAAACAGTCCCTATTAGCTAGACTGATATACTTTATTTTACCCTATATACTACATGTTATCAAAAGGCGGTAACTACAAACCTTTACGTCGCACAGTCTAATTTGTTTACACACTCGCACCAGCTTGCAGCAGACTTTATTCACCTTTTAATGGCAGTTTTAACTTACTGAATGTTATTTTCATGTTCAAAGAGATGTCTTGATTTGTGAAGAAGGCATTTTATAATGTTTATCCATGTATATCTAAAATATGAACTGTTTCTAAGCTAAAACTGTTGATCGCGTGACTCGTGAATACCAACTGCGTAGATAAATCTCCTTTGCAGAGAGCCGCACACTCACTTACAAATAGTAAATCATAGGTGATTTAAAATGTATATTTGGTTCGAAACAAATGAAGAAAAGAACAAACCGAGATAAAACTGGTTTACATCTCTGTTAACAGATCCAATATATTTACTGCGTTAAGAAAACATGGTTTGAGAGGAAAATTGTTCAAAAGCTATGCATGACATTTATAGTACTGTTAAAGCATGCGTTGGAGATAACAACTCTTACAGATTATCTGATTATTCAATTGTCCGATTGGTTTAAGGTTGTAAATTAAGTCGTATTTTGTTTTGTCTTTTTTTTTTCATTAATGAATTAGAATCGGTAATACTTAATTCTAGCTCCAGGGGATTCCAACTTTATTCGGATATTATTGAAACTGATGTCGTTGCTCTAATAAGTGACACAGTAGTTTGCCTTCAGCAGCGACTTAATGCACTACATGCGTATTGTACTGAGTCGCAGATGAAAAAACGAAGATAGTCGTATTTAAAAATGGTGGGCCTTTATTAAGAAAAAGAATGTTGGTATTACAATAAAAATCAAATTGGAAATGTACATTATTTTATCTATGTAGGCGTATGTTTTTCTAGCAAATTGTTATATTATGCTTAAATTGTTAAATGAATATGGATATATTAGCTGGGTGACTAAAGTAATAAATAATTGGTTAAAAAAGGGTTTTGGTTATGTATGGGAGAGTCAGTCCGACAGAAACTCTTAATTATTCCTTTCAGTTAACACTAGCAGACTAAAAGATCAGTTCATTTAAATATGGCACGAATAGTGTGATAACAATCATAAACTCGAATAGTATCGATACTTTAAACCAGATGTTTCGTCTTAGGGTTTCTTGTCAATGGTTGATATTAGCAAATTTAGGAAAGGTTTGGTTGCATTTAGAGCTTCGGCTCATTGTCTTATGATTAAAAAAGGGCGCCATCTAGCATTGAAAGGGATTCAACGTATTGTTTGTTTTGTTATGTTGATATTGAATGTGAATGACCATTTCATTCATATGCCCCCTTTATAATGAGCTGCGTCATAAATATATTCCCAAAAAGTTCTACACTTTTCCCAATTTGAATAAATGAATAAATTCTATCTTCCAATTGCAAGTACCAGGTCATAGTCAGAAACTTATCTATGTTTATCATGGCATGAGAAAGAGATATTTTGAACTGAATATTGTTTAATTTTCATTATATATGGCAACAACACACTGTTAATATTTTGTTTTACTTGTATTTCGTTGTACGTTAAAAGGCTGGAGGTCTAAATACAATAAAATATTTGAACATTACGAGTCCTACCGCCTTTTAAACAACGTTCGAAGATACACGATTCAAATGTCTTCATGAATAACTGTATTAACCGGTATCCCTTTAACTATGATACATCGAGCAACAGTTTTCAAGACTTGCACCAGTCTTCTATCTAAAGCCTGAAGATGTCCAGATGATAGTATGGGACTAACAGGGTCGACTTGTAAAGATTCTTCCAATAATACACTGAGTTTGTCCGGCCCTCTGTACAACTTTATCAGCTTTAAAAGCGTCGATTTCCTTATTCGACAACATTGATGTATTGGAGCAAGGAGAGCTTTGAAGTCGGTGTCACTTAAACCAAACCTGTAAAGTAAATCGAAAGGAGTCTTAGCATTTGTTCATTGGTTGGAGTTTAACGCAGTTTCAAACTGCATTTCAGTAATATCAGGGCGGCCAGTTCGACTAACATGTGTTTTCTTGTACTCCAAACAACATTGTTTTCAGGTAACTGGTTAACCTTGGCCATCCTTATTCGAACATGTCACATGATACATTACGCCTGAACCAGCAGGTGGGGTGGTAATGGTTTCATACCTTATATAGGTGAGGTGGTAATGGTTTCATACCTTATATATTTTTATCTCGATGTAAAATTAAGGTGTGGGACAGTATCATCTTTCTTGTCCGCCGCGTTATGACATTATTTGTTGAAAGCCACGTAAAACCCCATACAAACAAACAAACATTTCGTTAAATATCCTATTCGTTAAAAAAAGAAACATATTTAAAAATGAAGTTCAAACCCGAATCGGAAAATTTTCAGTGGATTAAAAATAGATTAAAATACACAAAAGTGTTTCCTTTTTATTTAAATTTAACGCTAGATACATAGTTATTTTTTGTCAAATACTTGAATTTTGGTGCGACATGAATTGCATTGGCTTACTTTAACCATTGAAACGTTCGGAACGGTTCCGACCAAATTCATGGTAGGGAATTGCAAAAGGAAATTGAAAAGCAGGAGAAAGTCATCGAATAAACAGGAAAATAACATAATGAAAAATGAACATATACGACGTATTTTTATGAAGGACTGGGTATTGTCTGTGGTACGTTTTACTGTCGCATGATGAATACACAACAAGATGAATTAACATAAATTATATATATATATGTCTGAACAACTTCTCAAATGGGCCATGCGAAAATCTGCAGAATAGGCTTCTATAAACAAGTGAGTCCACACGGTCCACATATTACTTACTTAAGTTGCATTACGATCTGCTGTCAACTTGCGTTTATTCTGTAGGACAGAAGCTAAACAAGGAGACCTGAACAAATTATGTCAACTGCCATCGATTGCAATGGACGGGCTCAAATGCAAAACAACACAACCTTGTTTGCAACGGCACAGACGAGCGGTTTATATTTTTGTTTATTTTAGATAGATTGCGAAACTGTCAGCTGATATTAACCAGTGCTCGCGCCGTTTCCGTGGTAAAGTATCAGAGGCAGAACCTTCTTATCACGTGATTCGAACCCGAGACGTTTTTTACAAGAGGCCGACGCTCCATCCACTGCGCTACTGTCTTTCTCTGTCTTCTTTATGTTTTTTGTGGGATGCAGTATGGCCATTTCCTCCCGCCGCAAATCATAGTCATGAACTGTTATGAATTTTATTTCCACCATATCCAACTGCATTTCAGTTTGTTAACAGCGACTGAATAAATATGATCCCTATAAAAGACTAACTTGTATAATTATACCAGTACATGCAACGCTGCAGACTGCAGCAACACAGAGGCAGCACGGTGAAGCAAAAGTTGCTTCTTCAAAATTATTCCGAATAGAAGTACATGCATTTGAAAACTATAATAAAGAATACTGATAATGTCGGAAGAGTGATTATGATTAAAAGAAAGACTGAGCAAATCGAATAGATATTCAATATCGGTAGACGACTTGTCCTAAAGCTTGTTCCATTGTCAATTTATAGTCAATGCTAAATGTGTTATCATATAGCAAAGTGCGTGACTGCACTGATACAATGGAATAGGCTTTTTAGCTCACCTGAGCACAAAATGCTAAAGGTGAGTTATTGTGATCGCCCTATGTCCTTCGTGCGTCCGTCAACATCTTCTCCTTAGTAACCAGTGGGTCAATTGGGGTGAAACTTCACAGCAAGCATCATCTCAATGTACTCTCCAGAATTCGTTCAATTTCTTTTGATCCATGCAGAATTCTGCTTTCCATAGCAACCAAACCCCCAACAAAACTTAAAATTCTTCTGCTCACAAACTGGTTGGCTGATTTTCAAATAAATTTGTAGAAATGTTCCTTGGGTGACCGTCTATCAGATTGGTTGAAAAATATGGCCACCACAGGGCGGGGCTTAATATGGCTATAGTGAACACTTTACACATCTTCTTCTCCAAAAGTATCTGGCCGATTTCCAAATTATTTTGTAGAAATGTTCCTAGGGTTACCCTCTATTAGATTCCTTTATCCCATTTGATTGATTGAAAAACATTGCCACCAGAGGGCGGGGCTGTTTTGCTTTATATGGCTTTAGTGAAAGTCTCTGTCCGATTTCCAAATAATTGTGTAGAAATGTTCCTTGTGTGCCCCTCTATCATATCCCTTCAAGCCATGTTGATTGGTTGAAAAACATGGCCACCAGGGGGTGGGGCTGTTTTGCCTAATATGGTTATAGTGAAAACTTTTTTCTTCTCCAAAAGTATCTGGCACATTTTCAAATAATGTTGTAGAAAAGTTCCTTGGGTATACCTTCAAGCCCTGTTGATTAGTCGAAAAACATGGCCGCCAGAGTGTGGGGCTGTTTTGCCTTATAGCTATAGTGATAACTTTAAAAATCTTCTTCTCCAAACGTCTGTCCGATTTCCAAATAATGTTGTAAAAATGTTCCTTGGGTGACCTTTTAACTGATTTCTTCAAGCCATGTTGATCGGTCGATTTGGAAAAAAAAATTGCACAAATGTTCCTTGGGTTACCCTGTTCTAAGATGTTCAAATTATTCTGATCCGTTGAAAAAATGGCCGCAAGGGGATGGAGCTTATTTTTCCTATATGTGTATAGTGAAAACTTAAAGATCTTCTTGTCCAAATTTATTGGCCCGACTTGAAAATAATATAGCACAAATGTTCCTTGGGTGACTCTCTATTTTAAGATTGCTCAAATTAATCTGATCCGATTCTTTTCCTTATATGTCCAAAAGTATTGGTCTGATTTAAAAAGAAATTGCCATAGATGTTCCTTGGGTAACCCTCCACTAAGAATGATGACAATTATTAGGATCCAATGATAAATATGACCACAAGGGGAAGTTGCTTGTATATATATATATATATAGCGAAACTTTAAAATATATTCTTGTAAAAACACATAGGACTGTTTTTTAAATAATTTGGCACACATATTCCCGGGATGACCCTCTACCAAGACTGTTGCAATTATTACAATCCAATGATAAATATCACTACAGGGGGCATTGCTTGTTTTCCTTGCATGCATATCGTAAATACATTTAAAACTGATTTATATTAAATCAGACGAGCGATTTAGGCCTGTTGTGGTCCTCTTGTTTAAGAACTCTCCTCCATGACTGCCGTGAGTGGGATGGAACATGTAACGTATGGTCTCATATTACTTTCGGTATGGAACATGGAACGCATGGTTTCATATTACTTTCGGGATGGAACATGGAACGCAGGGTTTCATATTATTTTCGGTATGGAACATGGAACGCATGGTCTCATATTACTTTCGGGATGGAACATGGAACGCATGGTTTCATATTACTTTCGGGATCGAACATGGAACGCAGGGTTTCATATTACTTTCGGGATGGAACATAGACCGCATGGTCTCATATATCTTTCGGGATGGAACATGGAACGCATGGTATCATATTACTTTCGGGATGGAACATGGAACGCATGGTCTCATATTACTTTCGGGATGGAACATGGAACGCATGGTCTCATATTACTTTTGGGGTGGAACATGGAACGCATGGTCTCATATTACTTTTGGGATGGAACATGGAATGCATGGTTTCATTTTACTTTCGGGATAGAACATGGAACGCATGGTCTCATATTACTTTCGAGATAGAACATGGAACGCATGGTCTCATTCTAATACTACTTTCGGCAACAGCAAACACTGTGGAAAATACAACAATATAGTTACATATAGCCCAACTTAATTTGTAAAGGACCCGACGTCCCGTTACTCCTTTTTTTCCTGAATCCTGAATCTCATATAATAAACCTAGGCTTTGAAAAAATAATATTGCACTTTTATGTTATAGTCTTTCCTAAAGACAAATGAATGAGTACATATCATTCTAAACCAATACTAGACTGTACGCATGTGTAGCCATCAATCTAGACAAATATTAGACTGTACGAAGGAGCAGCCCTCAATCTAGACCAATACTTGACTGTACGAATAAGTAGTTATCAATCTAGAACGATATTAGACTGCACAAATAAGTAGCTATTAATCCAGACCAATATTAGACTGTATGAATAAGTAGCCATCAATCTAGACCAATATTAGACTGTACGAATGAATAGACATCAATCTAGACCAATATTAGACTGTACGAATGAGTAGACATCAATCTAGACCAATATTAGACTGTACGAATAAGTAGCTATCACTTTAGACCAATACTGGACTGTACGAAGGAGTAGCCATCAATCTAGACCAATACTTGACTGTACGAAGGAGTAGTTATTAATCTAGACCAATATAAGAATGTACGAAGGAGTAGCCATCAATCTAGACCAATACTTGACTGTACGAAGGAGTAGATATTAGGCTTGACCAATATAAGACTGTACAAAGGAGTAGCAATCAATCTAGGCCAATATAAGACTGTACAAAGGAGTAGTCATCAATCTAGACCAATATTAGACTGTACGAATAAGTAGCCATCATTCTAGACCAATATTGGACTGTACGAAGGAGAAGCTATTACTCTAGACCAATATAAGACTGTATGAATGACTAGCCATCAATATAGACCAATATAAGACTGTATGAACAACTAGCCGTCAATCTAGACCAATATTAGACTGTAAGAATGAGAAGACATCAATCAAGACCACTATTAGGATGTACGAATAAGAAGTATTAGCAGCCATCAATCTATATAAATACTAGACTGTACAAATGACTAGCCATCCATCTAGATCAATATTAGACTGTGTTAATAAGTAGACAAATATAAGAGTGTAGAAGCCACCAATTAAGACCAATATGAGACTCGACGAATGCATAGCGATCAATCTAGACCATTATAAGACTGTTCGATTGAGTAATCATCACACTAGACCAGTATGAGACTGTGTGAATGAGTAGCTATCAATCTAGACCAGTATGAGACTGTACGAATGAGTAATCATCCGACCAATATCAGACTGTACGAATGAATAGACATTAATATAGACCAATATCAGACTGTACGAAGGAGTAGACATTAATATAGACCAAAATTAGACTCTACGAATGAGTTAGACATCAATTTAGAACAATGAGTAGCCGTCAATCTAGACTAATATTAGACTGTATGAATGAGTAGCCATCAATCAAGACCAATATTAGACAGTACGAATGAGTAGACATTTATCTAGACCAAAATTAGACTGTACGAATTAGTAGACATCAATTTAGAACCAATTAGGAGCCATCAATCTAGACAGATAGTAGACTGTACGAACGAGTAGCCATCAATCTAGACCAATATAAGACTGTACGAATGAGTAGCCGTCAGTCAAGACCAATATTAGACAGTACGAATAAGTAGCCATCAATCAAGACCAATATTAGACTGTACGAATGAGTAATCATCACACTAGATCAGTATGAGACTGTGTGAATGAGACGCTATCAATCTAGACCAATATTAGACTGTACGAATGAGTAGCGCTCAATAAAGACAAATATCAGACTGTACGAATAAGAAGACATTAATATAGACCAATATTAGACTGTACGAATGAGTAAACATTAATATAGACCAATATTAGACTGTACGAATGAGTAGCGCTCAATCTAAACCAATATTAGACTGTACGAATGAGTAGACATTAATATTAGACTGTACAACGGAGTAGACATTAATATAGACCTGTATTAGACTGTACGAGTGAGTAGACATTAATATAGATCAATATTATACTGTACGAATGAGAAGCTATCAATCTAAACCAATAATAGACTGTACGAATGAGAAGCTATCAATCTACACCAATATTAGACTGTACAAATGAGTAGCGCTCAATCTAGACAAATATCAGTCTGAACGAATGAGTAGGCATTACTATAGACTAATATTAGACTGTACAATGGAGTAGACATTAATATAGACCTGTATTAGACTGTACGAATGAGTAGACATTAATATAGACCAATATTAGACTGTACGAATGAGTAGACATTAATATAGACCAATATTAGGCTGTACGAATACGTAGCGCTCAATCTAGACCAATAATAGACGGTATGAGTTAGTAGCTATTAATCTAGACCAATATTAGACTGTACGAATTAGAACACATTAATATAGACCAATATTAAACAGTACGCATGAGTAGACATTAATATAGACCAATATTAGACTGTACGAATGAGTAGCGCTCAATCTAGACCAATATTAGACTGTACGAATGAGTAGTCATTAATATAGACCAATATTAGACTGTACGAATGAATAGCGCTGAATCTATACCAATATTAGACTGTACGAATGAGCAACGCTCAATCTAGTCCAATATTAGACTATACGCATGCGTAACGCTCAATCTATACCAATATTAGACTGTACGAAGGAGTAGACATAAATCTAGACCAATATTAGACTGTACGAATGAATAGCGCTCAATCTAGACCAATATTAGACTGTACGAATGAGTAGACATTAATATAGACTAATATTAGACTGTACGAATGAATAGCGCTCAATCTATACCAACATTAGACTGTACGAATGAGTAGACATAAATCTAGACCAATATTAGACTTTACGCATAAGTAGACATGAATATAGACCAATATTAGACTGTACGAATGAGTAGACATAAATCTAGACCAATATTAGACTGTACTCATGAGTAGACATACATTTAGACCAATATTAGACTGTACGAATTAGAACACATTAATATAGACAAATATTAGACTGTACGAATGAGTAGACATTAATATAGACCAATATTAGACTGTACAAATGAGTAGCGCTCAATCTAGACCAATATTAGACTGTACAAATGAGTAGCGCTCAATCTAGACCAATCTTAGACTGTACGAATGAGCAGCGCTTATCTTGGTTAACAATGTTGGTAATTATTGTTTAAATACCATTTATATATGACAAGCACATGCATTGCAAGGTGGCGTAAGGCAGGATAGCAGTTAAAACTCAAAAGAAGGCATTTACCCGTTTCCTTGATCTAGAAGAATGATCTGCGACTGTCCAATCTGTTTAAAATAATACAGAGTGTGCCTATCTCGATTACCTGAAATAAAAAAGAAGTTTGGTTCATTAAGTGAGTGATATATACGATTTTGAGATTTATAAATAATCTTATTCTTAGTTGAAAATTCTCATATGTTCTTAAGGTATTATTATCAATACAGTATATTGCGATTTCACTGGGAAGCGAAGCGAGCGCAAAGGCACACAATACTGCACTTATTTATTAAGGCCCTTACACATACTCCCCATATATCTACACTGAAAACAGTTTCATAGTTCAGTGCAAACGAGTTATTATCTTGCTAAATATAAATGGTCATCTTTCACTCAACAAAGTTCGTTCTTGTGGCTGAGATATACGTATTGAAGAGACTGATACAGATGCGCTTTGAAAACCATATGAGAAAAGGAAACAACTCTGAAAACGATAAAAAAAAAGCTTTCTTCGTGTACCACACGGCTTTCAACTTCATATTGTAATTGTATTTTCTACTCAAGAAATAATAATGCTTTTTCTCAATTGGTTTCACCGCAGCTGATTACTGAAGTATCATTTAGAGAATGCACGTCAACTAGTTTTGATTTAGCAACAGAACATAGCACCTACCTATCAGAAAATCAAACACATGCGTATCAATCAGATCTAGTAGATGATGTGGCTTGTCAAAGGGTTTCGTTTGTTTAACCTTCTCACAATAAGTGTTGTCCTTTTCCCATTTAGCTTTAGCAGTATAACTGAATAAAAACACACACAAAACAGTGGAAGACAGTGGTGCAGAGGTAGAGCGTCGGCCTCTCGTATCAAAGGTCCCTGGTTTGAGTCCCGTGATGAGCGGGTCCTGACACAAACGGCGCGAGTACTGGTTAAGTCTCCAGGAAGCAGACATCGAGAGTGATTAATCTAAGCCAAAGGCTTGTTTCGCAATCGATGTAAAATAAATAAGTTTAAACTAAACACAAAACAGGTAATAATGTAACATGTACTGTGTCCCTCACGCCACCGGGTGTCACCAATCAAGGCACTAATCGCGATATACTAGTAATAATGTAACATGTACCGGGTCCCTCACGCCACCGCGGGTCACCCATCAAGGCACTAACCGCTTTATACTGTGCTTTACTTTGTGGAAAAGCCAACCACAATACCAATGTCGCTATAGAAGCTGGTGTCTACATTCTTCAGATTTAAAGTATGATTTTAGGTATTTCGCAATATGTTATGTGAACTGTTGAAAAGTCAATATGGTCAGGATATAGAGGATAATAGATGCTTCGTCAATCTTAAAAATATATTCATTTGCTTTTAACTCGATGACAGGGATTTCGATATTACACTGAAACATCTAATTATTCTATTTCTATTACTCAAACTATTTCGTTTAAAAAAGTAACATGGATTTTCATTAATACTACCGTTATGTATTTATCCGAAGTGTCTAGTTTAAAACATCACTAAATAAGGCAACCGCATTACGCAAAATTTCATGACATTACGTCAAATTTCGTGTTATAAAACCGGGGCTCCATACGGGGAATTAATTACTAAGTCAGCAAAATCAGAGACATTTAAATACAGAGATTCCAATCACTGCGAAATCTCGCATTCTTTCGCGGGTACGGCGAGACCATAATTATTGTCCTGCATGCCCTTATAGCGCCCCGATAACTCAATCGGACTCCATCAGTCAACTTATATGATAGTAGAATGACGACTATTATATAAACATATAAGTAAAGTCTTATTTGTCCCATCTGAATTTATATTTGTTTGACAGTTGAATAAATGAAATGCGATTTAAAATATTATTGATATGTCTCTGCAACAGTTATGTGACTTTTTACACCTCAGCACTTTCTGAAAACTCATCTTAAGCATTAACTAAATAGAATAATTGTTTGGTTCAGTGTATTATTGAACTTTTTTTCATCTGGAAAAGCAAAGCGTAATATTTTCAAGATTCGCTTTGCCCATCTTGAAAATATCACCCTTTTCTTTTCTCTTGACGAAAGAAATTTCGAAAAAGACACTGAAACAAACAATTATTCTCTATGTAAATTACACACGTGTACCTGCCACTATTTGTTAATACAAGCAGTGTCTATTGTTGGTTCAAGTCCTTCAATGAAGGCTTACTCGGCATATTGAACCCTTTTTACACGTTTAGATGCACCGATCTACTTTATTGTATCGTTTAGATGCTCCGATCTACTGTATTGTATCGTTTAGATTCACCGATCTACTTTAGTGTATCGTTTAGATGCACCGATCTACTTTATTGTATCGTTTAGATGCACCGATCTATTTTATTGTATCGTTTAGATGCACCGATCTCCTTTATTGTATCGTTAAGTCGAGATGTTACTCGATTTAAGAATCAGTAGTCATAAATACTGTTAACAACATGGAGACCAGAGAAGTTCCTTAAAGTGAAATTATGAACTCACTGCTTAAGGCATTCATTCACTGCAAAACGTTATAAACTCACTGTGTAAGACTGATACATTTTTATAACTTATAGGTAAGCATAAACGAAATACTAGTACTCACGAATATATTGGACTATATGGGTTTCTGAGTTCGCCAATGGCCTGTTGTTTCGACACCTCTGTAGGCAGAAAAACCATCAGTGAAACTTCGAGTATCTCCCCTTGACTACACACCGCGAACTGTGCATTACAGTTCTTGCGGCACGAACCCCAGAAACATGTGTTACCAGCTGTAATTAACGAATTTACCGATAATGACATTGAAAATAACGGAATGAACTAAGTTTGGTATGTTTTCGGCAAGTTAAGCAAAAGCTATTTCATCAAACAATAATAAATGAACCCTTGCAAGTCCGAAATTCGAGGACGAATTTCCAGTTAAGCAGGGGTGTATGTTGCGGTCTGGACGCCAATTGTGTACAAACTCAGACCGTGACATGCACCCCTGCTTAACTGGAAATTCGTCCTCGAATTTCGGACTTGCAAGTGTACCTCTCTCGGTGCCAAGGATGTCATAAGTTGCACTGCAAGCGCAATAACACTGACCAAGCAGTGCTGTCACGGTCCCTTATTGGGCGCCAATGTCACAAGGAGAGAAAAACACGCAGACAGTCAAGGGCTGGAACTCGGGACCTCTCGCTTTCAGGGCAAGTACTGTACTGACTGAGCTAATCGGGCCGTTTAAGTGTGATATCTTCAACTGTGTACAAGTTCAGACCGCGACAGAGGCAAAAACAGCTGTTTTCACCACAATATCTCTGATAATCCAAGCAAATCCTATGTTGTGGGTACTCAGCAGTATCGTCTCACTGAGACGATTCTTTTGGGTAAACACCACATAGGGCTGGAGGGTCAAATAAGGATTTCAGAACATGTAAGACGCCCCTTATCTAGAGCTCTGATATTAGCATATGACTTGTAAAGTATTCACGTTTATTAGAATATATACATCGGACGCAACGTACGGTAACTCAAGGTGGAATGGACCCACCATTACTTCGAGTTATCGATATATCAGCCATTCCATGAGACAACAAACATTATGGTCTCTTCGTAATGTATCGACCCAGATCAGTCTGCGTAGTCCCCGCAGGCTAATCCGGGCCGACACATTCCGTCTCGGGGAAATAGAGGTATAGAGTGATGATTCATGAAACAGAAATTCCACAGGAGGCGAAAAGTGTCTGTCCGGGTTAGCCTGTGCGACATGCTCAGGCTGATCTGGACCGATTCTTTAGGCAGAGTTCACAGTGTTGGTTTTTCTCGTGGAACGGCTCATATTTAAGTGGTCCTTCGATTTATTCTAAATAATTTTATGAATTTTCAAATTCGTAATTTATTTATACGTTAATAAGAACTGTTATAACGCTGATTTCATGGATTTGGTTTGAGTTGAATATGGATTAATTCGAATAGATCCTTTTACTCGAACCATTTCCTAGAACGCAAGTATACTGTAAAAAATAACATGTTACATAACTATTAACAGATACTTATACCATATTTGAGCATGAGTAAACCAACAATATGAATTAAGCTATAGCAGAGCTTACGTACGGTCTGGTCTATATACGAAATTTACAGAATTCGAAACAAAAACGTTCAGAGAAACATAATGCCTGCCTTAAAACTTAGAAGAAGCTGATTACCTGGTGATTTGAAAAATGTCGCTAGCATCTTCGGTGGGAGAAATCTTTTTAACTCGTTCAGATTGAGACGTCTACCTGTGGTAGGGGGTACCCTGCAGAACCCCAGCAATCTTAAAATAGTCGTTGGTTAAATGAGTGACTCAATAAAGCCTTGCTGTGAGTATGTATTTCCACGATATGTACCGAGCCCCGGTAGCTCAGTCGGTAGCGACGCAGGCTGTCAATCAAGGAGTTGTGAGTTCAAATTTCAGCTCGGCCATTCTTTCCAACGTTTGACAAAGGTCAATGCGATAGGCATCGTTGGTCTTCTACCAATAGGCTAACTGTATATGTCGAACAGCAGCCAGTTGCTTTGTAACACTATTGTTTGGAGTACTTGCATTTATAAGCCAGAAAATAAATGAGAATGTGAAATGGCGGACGTGATATGACCGAAAAAATGTTGAAACTGCGTTAAACACTAATCAAGCAATCCAGTTACATGTAAAATTTGACGACAAATTAGAATTGAAGTCCCTCTGGTACTACCCTGATACTGAACCTCTGCCTATTAAGCTAAATTAAACCATTTACAGAGAGTATAACAAAAGGACCATGATGACCCTGAATCGCTCACTCAAATATTGACATAGTAGCTTAGTGTTTAACAAGTTTTATAATTTTCTCAACGTTTATAGAGACAAATGATGCGATAACATTAAAAGAATGCTGGATGAAACATGCACTGCATCCATCGTTCAAATTCTTGCAATACTCGTGCTTGATACTCGTTAAAAAGAAACCCCTGGACTGCATTGCAACTCACCAGTACCTCCAATATCAACAATGCGACGAACACTCTAAACTGTTTGTCGTCTTCATCATTAGGACGACTTATAGACTTATATTGCGAAATATAGTCTTTCCTTCATACGTCGTCTACCATTGAAGAGTCCATTATGTAATATGTAAGCGCGACTATATCAAATACCCATTGTATGTATACATTTACCTGGTCGACTATACCAAAAACCCACTGTATGTATACATTTACCTGGTCGACTATACCAAAAACCCACTGTATGCATACATTTACCTGGTCGACTATACCAAAAACCCATTGTATGTATACATTTACCTGGTCGACTACACTAACAGATCTAATTCTTTACTGCGTTACGAAAAGAGGACTTAAGGGTTACCAGCTTTAAAGCTTATGGTGACATTTGAAGAACTGTCATTATCAAATTCATTCAATTGGTAGGTCAGTTTTAAACAAGGTTGAAAATTAAATCCACTTTTGTTGTGCCTTTACATTAATAAAATATAATCAGTAATACTTTTTCTGGATCCAGGGGATTCAATCTTAATAAAGATCTTATTGATATATGTTCGACCATGTTTGCAGATGACCTTGTCCCATTCAGCAGCAACTCAATGCACGTCATACTTATTACACACGCAGTTCGAAGTAAACATGCTGAAAACAAAGCTATATTGTATTTGTGTTGGGGAATATCAAAAAGCGAATGTTGATATTAATATACTAAATTAATTGAAATTATACACACTTTTATCAATGTATGTGTTTGTTTTTCTGACAAGCTGTTTAACTTTAATGATGTCTGATTGGCTTCTAAAAGTCAAATACCCCATTGATTTTGTTATAAAAAAGAAAAAAGGCTTGTCATATCAGACTTGTTATCACTTTATGGTTCAGAAATAGTGTAGGCCTAAATAAAAATTGAAACAACAAAATGTTACAGTTGTATGCGTATTTGCGCTAAATGAAGACATATTTTACTTCTGTAAACAACGTCATACGTTTAAACAGTAGCAGATACCAATTATCAATTGAAGCTTCCAAAAGACGTATACGTATACATGTATACCCGTTATTAGATTCAAAATGATATAATAAGTGGATAACTGAAGTTAGATTTTAAGCGACTATTTATAATAGGAGAAAGGCAAAAACATCTCCTTCCAGTCTACATCACCAGGTTGACAGTTTGTCCAAACATAGTACGTATATGTTGACACCTGTAATACACTTGATTTCTTTTACCGTAAACCATGTTTTTCGTCTTAGGCCTTTGTGTCATTAGTTGATATTAGCAAAGGGGGATTATCACTTTGGGTGTTTTTATGGTGCATTCCGATTTTTCTCCTTTTTTAGTAAAGTATTGTTGTGTTGTTCTTAAACATGCATAAAATTGTTGTTAATGCTATGACCATTTTCCAGATATAAGGCAAATAAGTAGGTCGGTCGTTAGCTATGAAGCCTAAGCTTGAATGTTTTGCTTAAATGGCTCGTATTGGATCTCTAAATGTGCACTGAATTTGTATGTAGGTGAAAGAAATTAAAATATCTACAAAATGTTAGAACAGATTTCTACTTGTTATGCAATATAGACATAGCCGGAAAAATAGTCAGCCAAGTGGGCCATATGAAAAGCAATTTTCGTATGAACCAAGGCTTACGCAAAAGATGATAACGCTTTTAAAATGTGATGACATTACTCATATTTTGTATACATGTCCGAAATATATTTTCTTTTATAATACGTTCAATTGCTTCGGTCGAACTCTCCTATAATGAGTTGTCTGCCCTTGAGTTAGCAAATATTTAGAAAGTATCTATAACCGTAAAGCTATTACTTTACAATTAATCACTGTTTTTTCACTTACTTGCTATAAAGTATATTTTTTCACTTTTATATCAAGTAGATAAACACTTCATAAGGAAATGAGTTGTATAAACTTGATAGCTTGTCTACAATGACGTTGTATTTATTCAGCTGTTCCCAACAGCAGAGCTTTAGATGGGGATGTTTGCATGCTCTGAAATCATTATAGCCTATGTTGTTAGTACTCAAAATAATTGCCTCGATGAGACGATTCTTTTAAGTACCTACAAGAAATTTAAACAAATTATTCATAAGCAATACGTCTAAATTATTATCTTTAATCATACCCAAGATGCATTAACAGGAGAATGATCACAACGTATACAAAAGATTTCCTTCCATACAAGTAAAAATTTAAACAAATTATTCTTGAGCAATACGTTTAAATTATTATCTTTAATCCAACCCAAGATGAATTAACAGGAAAATCATCACAACGTAAACAAAATATTTCCATTTCTATAAGTGAACGTGAACGAAATTGCATTTACTCTGGATTGTTTGTTTCTGTTTAGAAACTGTATCAAGCAAAGATGTAAATAATTTGCTGTTCTATTTAACTCACAAAGCCATACTGATTGTATTTATTATCAGCGTAATACAATATTACCTGTCAAGATGAAAAGCAGCAATTTCCGCATTATGTCGTTCAATGTCTTCGGTTATAAAGAAGTTAGGATTGGATTCTGTTTCTCTTGAATATCTAGAAAAAACAGCGAAAGCATTAAATTTACATTAACGCTTATCCTGCTGAATTCGTGCAATGGGATATGTTCAGTTCAATAGTGTAATCTTGGACTTCGGTCTTTCAGACAAAATTTACAAAACAAATACAACAAATACATATAAAAATGAAGTTTGCACGAATTGAACACATATAATTTTATATGAGAGATTTTATGCAAACGGTTCCCGGATCAGCCATTATTTCATTGAACAGTGATATTGCTTGATACGATAATTGCCATTACTCACCATAAGCAGGACATACCATCACGAAATTGAACTCTGATAATATACGACGATTGTAAAACGAAATAGCTATTGTTAAATATCTTTCTGTAATTAGTTTGATTTAAAATATCGATAATAAATTAAAATATGGTTTTAGTGAATCACAAACAAACCAAAGACAAATTCATCCAATAAAATCTTTGCTATTACTCTGTTGTATTTCATCATGTCGTCTGTGCGCATATACTAGCATTGCTTTGGTGTTTGTATCTTGTAATTGATGCCGCAATGTCCGGATGGTAAGCGCCGATAATTTGGAACCGAATGTCCCGGGTTCGATCCCCAATCGGGGCGGTTATGGGGGAGTGGTCTTGTATAAGGCGCTTTACCTAGCTTTGTACTGGTTTGTTTAGCAAGGGATGTGAAGTATCGCCGTGATATAACTGAAAATATGTTGAAAACAGCATATGCTGTCAATTTAAACCAGCATCAAATATATTGTTTTCTTTCTTTCATTTCACTTGGTTGTGTTGATTAATTATCATCCAGCAAAAAGTACCGAAATGAGTGGAAGGCTTTTTATCGTCATCCTCCGTTTTAACGCAACATTTGCGTATTCTACAACCCGCAACTTTAAATCACGTACGATAACAACGAAGTTCAACATTAGCGCGCAAATTCGTATCTTTGTCTTCATTATTCGCGAAATTTAAGAATTTCTAGCATACTTAGCCACGTGCATATATATGTGAAGGTCGTGGCCATCCTCCCTCATACCTTACAATAAATATGTTTTAGTAAATCTATGTTAGTATATAAGGTTTATAGTATGAACCAATCAACTGTGACCGCTCACCTGGGGAACTTATTTTTTTAGGTTTCACAAGTGTTAATAAAGTTATACATTTATTAGATGGGAAAAGGAGGCTAAAACAACCAGGAGACAAACACAAAAAGAAGAAAACAAAAATAAATAAAAGCATGCATTTTTCTGTTTGTAATAAGAATATAAATCTATATCAGAATTAAGAGTGATTTTGTAACATATATCTTACAATTGTCCAGCTTTCTTTATCTGATTCGGTTTGTCATGTGGAATTGAAAATGCTCGAGGCTAAACGTAGTCGATTTCTTAGACCTTTATTTGAAGGGGTAGTTAATTTTGTTTTGCAGGAGTATGTATATGGAAGGTACTTCTTGATTATCTATTAATGTATTATAAACATATTTATAAGTATCTTTTTTTTTTTAGTTAAAATTAGATTTAAATAGCAGTTAATGGAAGGATTGTGATATCCAGAAGGTGAATTTCCAGTTTTTTTAAAAAAAGTTTGTTTCTTTGTAATGAAAACGTTAACTGTATTTCTAAGTCCATAGAAAGATAAAGTTGTTTACAAATACTATTTTCTATAAATGTTTTAAACTTATAAAATTGCTTTTTTCGTCTAATGTATCTTTAACCAATCTAAATCCATTAACATACAATTCTGGTATAAAGACATGTTTATAATTGACCTTAAAACTCTCATTAAAAAACAAAGTCATATTCACTATTTGTTCCCATTCTTTGAGTTGCGATTTTTCAATAAACAAAATGTACGACTTTAGAACATCAATCTAAAATTCATTTTTTATTGTTTTTGAAACTTGTACAGTGTATTATTTTCTTAAATTAAACAGTTTGTTAACATCAAATACATTATTTACTAATTTATAGCATTTATTATCTCAACAAGCATTCTTGAGCCATTTTATTTTCGTACTGTTTATAAAACTGTTTGCATCTATCATCTTTAAACCTCCTTCAGCATAGCTTTTAATAAGAGCTGTGTTTTTTTTTTTTTTTTTTTTTTTTTGCTTTTCCATCCCATACAAAATCTAATAATTTATCATTTAATTGTTTTATAATTTCGTTTGTAGGGGAAAGTAGTGGTATTTTACGACTGCTATTTTCCTAATGGGAGTTCAATAAGAAATACTATTTTTTAAAGGTCTTAACTTTGGTTCAAAATTTAAGTCGTACATTTTTTTAAGATTTACATGAAAACAAATTCAAAGTAGTGTAAACTGAGTTTCTCTATTCTTGAACGAGTTGCGAGTTAAGTGATAATGATTCACATTTCATAAATTACACAGGATAAGGGTTAAACATGATACTGACATATAGCATGATAAGGGTTAAACATGACACTCAGCAGAATACAGGTTAAACATAAAACGCATCTGAATAATGGTTGAAATGACACTCAGTAGGATACGGTTAAACATGACAAGCATAATCATAAGGGTTAAACATGACACACATCAGGATAAGGTTTAAATATGACACGCATCTGGATAATGGTTAAACATGACACTCTGTAGGATACGGTTAAATATGACAAATATAATGATAAGGGTTAAACATGACATCCATCAGTATAAGGTTTAAATATGACACGCATCTGGATAATGGTTAAACATGACACTGTAGGATACGGTTAAATATGACAAACATCAAGATAGGACTTAAACCAACATCACACACAGCAGGATACGGATTAATCGTGACACAAACTAGGATAAGGGTTAAACATGACACATACTAGGGTAAGGGTTATACAAGACACGCATCAGGATAAGGGTTAAACATGTTATACAGCTGGATAATGGTTAAACATGTTAACCAGCTGGATAATTGTTAAAACATGATAACAGCTGAATAATGGTTAAACATGGTAAATAGCTTGAAATGGGCTAACCATTACACTCAGCTGGATAATGGTTAAACATGATAACATCTGTATAATGGTTAAACATGATAAACAGCTAGAAATGGGTTAAACATGACACACATCAGGATGAGGGTTCGAACATATTGGTACTCACTTCATCGGTCTTGAGTTGGCTCTTAACTGATGATTGAAGCTGATGATGAGTTTAAACTTTGATCCTTTTAAGTTTTCTTCTACAAAAGAAAAACATTATATTAGACTTTAAATGCATGAAGCAATACTTGAAAATTTCAGATAAAAAATACTTCCCGGAAAAACATGTTGACTTATCTACTGTATCCAGGGTCTTTCAAATAGTACTATTTGAAAGACCCTGCTGTATCCAATAGTGTTGATAGACTTTAAATGCATGAAGCAATACTTAAACACTTCAGATAACAAATACTTCCCGGAAAGACATGTTGACTTATCTACTGTATCCAGGGTCTTTCAAATATGACCGGCTCGGCCAACTTTCTTTCCGACGATTGACAAAAAGTCATTGCGACATGCGTCATTCGTCTTCCACCAATGGGCTAAGTCTATGTGGGAAAGCAGCCAGTTGCTTGGAAAGATTGTTGTGTGGAGTACTGGTGTGAGAAAACCAGGAAATGCATGAGTAGATGAACTGGCCGCCGTGATATAACTGAGAAATTGTTAAAAACGGCGTTAAACCCCAATCAATCAATCAATCAATCAAATAGTACTATTTGAAAGACCCTGCTGTATCCAATAGTGTTGATAGACTTTAAATGCATGAAGCAATACTTAAACACTTCAGATAACAAATACTTCCCGGAAAGACATGTTGACTCATACACTGTATCCAATAATGTTGATAGACTTTAAATGCATGAAGCAAAGTATATCTCCAATTGTTTAAAAAATGACCTATGATGTTTTTTAAAATGGCATATAAGGGAAACAATTACATTTCGCTTGGTATACCAGGGTCACCCCTGGATTAAAATCAAGTATACGCACAGACGTGCATGCTCCCCCGGGACTTTTTTTAAATCCAACATTGCATCTGGTGCATTCTAGGAGCATCTTTTTAGCAAATACAGAAAATATGAACTAGGTATAACCACAAGCAGGTTTATTGCATCGCCTGTAAATAAATAAAGTTAATAAACAAAAACATAGAAGGATTATGTATTCATGATTTTAACACGATACTTATTTTTCCATGGAACAAAGAGTGATGCCCTAACACACTGAACGCTCGGACAGGTAAAAGTAGTAATTTGAATACATCCGCGTTCTCGGGTCATTGTCAGAATTGATATTGATATATGTTAGCCCCCGCATATTCACATACTGACCGATACTCGTCTCCATTCTCTGTTAGACAATATAGATAAATTAATTAAAATCTGTAATTTAGCAATGTTCACAAATACAATACTGAATCCGTTCACTTCAAAAGTATTTAAACACTAATGATTCTAATACGCTTACTAAAGTAATTATGAAATCAGAGTTTAAAACATTTTGCCTCGATTTAGTTTAAACTTAATTATACATCGATTCATATTATTAATATGATCGATGTCTGCTTTCAGTTTGACTGAATCGTCTGGATTGCAAACATTCACGGAAAAGATTGAAACGTCGAAATATTGAAAAGTTAATACCGTGTTTGGGAAATATTGAGGTAAAAGGAGAAATAGCTTGTTTTGAGGTAATTCTCCCTTTCCAAAAATGTTTTCAAAAGTTAAAAGTTGCCTACATATGATGTCGGAAGTCGTTTATATCAGGTAAATAATTAACCCTCATCCTGCTGAGTGAATCATCCGTGATTTCAGATATGTTCTCGCCCTATAATATATTGATTGATTAGGGTTTAACGCCGTTTTCAACCATTTTGCAGTCATGTCAAGGCGGCCAGTTCATATATTCATGCGTTTTCTGGCTTTCCCACACCATACTTTCCAAGCAACTGGCTGGTTTTCTACATAGACCATAAGCCCATTGGTGGAAAACGAATGACGCGATTCACAGTGACTCGCGTCAAACGTCTGAAAGAATTTAGGATGAGCTGGAGTTCTAACTCGCAACCTCTATACTGACAGCGCGCGTCGCTACCGATTGAGCCACCGGGGCTGGTTTCTCGTCCAATTATCTACGATTAATTCCGATGATAAAGCTCGTTGATATTAAGTAGGTGTATAGTAGGAAGACTATCCATATTCTTTCAGACCTTAATCTTTTGAGAAAACACACCAAATGGTTTGGAGTTCTGATACTTATTTAAGAACATGAATCATGCCCCTCATCTAGTGCTCTGATAGCGTGCAAGTGCTACTAGATCCGATATTTTTGTTTTAAGAAAATGGTATACTGCCATGTTTCACGTATAATTTATTGTATGTTTAAAGTTTGTATTTTTGTAACTTGTAAGTTGTTGCAACATGGTTCGTTGAATAAATAAATTAAACAATATATATAAAATATGTACATGCATGTTGGCTTACTTTCAGACGTAAGTCTTTGTATCAAACCTGTCACTAACGTCGGCAGTTAAATAACAATTTCAACATGAATATCTATCTGTCACATATAACTCTTTCGATGAAACAGATGACGTTTGCAACTGTTTTGGGGGGAATGATACATTGCCCAAACCAGTATTTCAGTAATTTTACGGCGTTTCCTGTGTAAATTATCAGTGCTGATTTGATGCTTATCCTTACGCCAGCTCAACCGTCTGCAACACTTCGCACCATGGAGAGAAATAACTACTGCCACTTTCAAGTCTTTAGTATAACCCGACCGTTGATTAAACACTGGTCACCCGCTCTCGAGGCGGACATCATAACCATTAAACCACCGAGGCAGTTCTAACAAAACTGCACGAAGTGGCAGGCTGATACCCATTCTGCATTCTTCATAGCCCTTACCCCCTCAGCCTTCAGTTTTTTATTGACGCCGAGTGGAAGCGCGGCGTCAGTATGGGATAGGTTTTAATTTTCTACCATGGGGTGACGTAATCGAAAAGGGAGTAACCAATATTATTATTGTTTAGAAAAACTCTATTATATGTTTGAAAAAAGCTACCTTTATGAATCAATAAATTGTATTGACTGATTTAATAAACAAAAAGATGCAAAATATGTATGTCTTCTACCGTTATTTCAAATCTTTAGACACATTTAATTCGTATTTAATAACTTGTTCCTAACTTCCTAGTCTACGCTATTTTTAATAGTTTGATTTACGACCCTGACGAGCTCCTAGGCTACGCTTTTTTAATTGTTTGAGTTACGGCCCCTAGATCTGCCTATTTATAAATCTGTTGAATTTCTAAACTGAAAACGTTCCTCCCCCATACAGTTTGTTCATTATGTCCATTGTATTCTTGCTATATGTTGAATATACATGTGAACCTTTTCCTTTAGTGTCATAAATGCTCAGTTTTGATACTCTCGAGTACAAAGGCTATAGGACATTTCGACCGTTAGACCCGAGTAGTTAATCCCATTGGCATATTCGAACAAGGAACTCTAATAATTCGCTACATCTGCTTAATCTTAAAAGGATAGTAGTTAAAAGCTCACATAAAACATTTTTATGCATGAATATAAAATTACATTTAAACTTTTTAAAATAACTTCGTATTTTTTGTTAATATACTCCCGTCCTTGTTATCATACTTCTGCTAAACTGGAAGGAGAATAGACTTCCCGCTCTCCTTCTAAAGCTTGTGTCATACTTAACTTATAACCAGAAGCTTAAAACTTAATACATGTATATGTTAATATTTAAGCAGCTATGTGATTTTTGTTTTTTTGCTTTTTTAATCTAATTGATCTAGTTAGAGCAGATTTTAAACCGATTATTGGTAAAATATTAAGAAACTTCAGCTTCTTTGACACATTATAGTTGCAGTCAATGTTAAGCAAACTGTAAACCATATGGTTTTAGGA
This sequence comes from Serripes groenlandicus, assembly GCA_031761405.1. Taxonomy (NCBI): domain Eukaryota; kingdom Metazoa; phylum Mollusca; class Bivalvia; order Cardiida; family Cardiidae; genus Serripes; species Serripes groenlandicus. The sequence continues at coordinate 35,535,399 of JASEVX010000005.1, forward strand.
CTAACCTTGACATTTTACGACTAATGCTGAATATCACATAGATCGCAGCATATACATCGTCTATCCCTACGTCAAAATTGACCCTTTCTGCTCTTGGTAACCTTCTTGCATAGGCTATGGTAGCCAGGTGAGCATTGTAGGCACATCTTGGTATTCTTGTTTAAAATAAAAGAACATTTGGCCTTCTTTTTCGAAATAATTACATCTTGTCTATTTACACTTTATTGACATGTGCTGAACTGCAACTGCTTCCTTTAAGTCATGCTTCAAAATCATGCGCGGCATCAAAATTCGTCTGGTTGCAAATTTAAACCTTTTATTTTTTTCAATAACGAAGTGTACGCATTGGCATGAATTCTAGGCTGCCGTGTCATCAGAAGTTCAAACCGCCTCGGCGGTGTAGTTGTAGTGCGTCCTCCTCGGTGCGGGAGACCGCTGGATTGATCCCCTGGTCGTGTCATACCAAATACCAAACCGGAAGTAATGGCTCCCCTCCTTGGCGCTCAGGGTTGCGGGGTAAGCATTTCAACTGAATGACTTGTTGAAAGTGGCGTACAACACGAACACGGAAGGATTAAAAGTCCCTAGTGTCCTGAATAGACCAAAGCAAAAGCCATTATTTTGCATTGCTTCAGAACATGTCAATACGGATACTGTGAACATATCAAAATAAATAGTAAGAATATGTAAAGACCCGTCGAGACAGTTATCTAAACTTCGTATTAATAAAGATTGAATATATATCAACATTGCTATACGTATTGAATCACATTATCCAATTAATACGTACTAATATTTAGCGATCCGCGTAAGTTGATAACGCCCTAGGCTTACGATCATACTGTTCCTCCATTTTCGACCACGACACAATTTATATCAGGGTTATATTTTTAGCTTTATGCCAACATTTATATTCAGGGTTAAATCTTCTTGTAGACCGTTTTATTTCAATTATGAGATATATACTATATTATGATTATCGGTATACCCACAGTAAGACTAAACAAATCTACTTTCGTGTTGATATACCATGTTATAAGGAAGTCTCTCATAATACCACTGCATCTGTCAACATGCAAATATTCTCACACAATAATGACTATCGAGTTAAGCCACTACTACATATCTAATATGCTCTACTCATGTTACGATAGACAAACGCTTACGTAACCCTTCCCTGCGTAAAGACGCTTTCTGACGCCTATGCATCAGATTGTTTTTAAAACACATTGTGGCAAATGGAGAAATTACTCATAATGGGCATTTCCCCTTTTGCCAAAATGTCCTCAACTTTATTCAATAATTGTTCATTCATTTACAAAGGGATTCCAATTATGAAGGTTTTTAAATCTAGATTTAAAAGCACTTAATGTGGGTTTTCATAGTACATTTCAGTACAACAGGTAAAAAAATAAGACCAGATTCGGTACAAGGACACTAACCAAGGGACTCCACTAGTGTCTTTTCTCCATGTAGGAGGATTTTTCATTTAGAAAAGTCTTCTGTAGTCTGTTATGCAATAAATGTTCTATCCTCTTTTAAGGAGTATAGGAAAGATAAAAAAAATTGAAATGCTTGAACTTCCGCAACTATTGCTAATATTGATAGTAAAGTAAGTAATAAATAGTTCCAAAATATTTTAGCATTAAATGTTCAAAACAGTCAATTAAAAGTCATGAAAATGTACATCATTTGGCTGACTGGGATGTCTACCCAGTACAAATGAAGCATATACACGATCAATATTTAGATGTTTATTGTACTGGAAAGTTAAATTATTAATTTAATTTTATCCCAAATTATGATTCTAATATATCGAGACAACTTTTGAACAGTTTTAAAACTTTGACTATACTATCTATAATCTGGAGTTCAGCATTGTGTAAGTTTAGTTCTATCCAAACGGAATATCCATACTTCCAATTCTTTGACTCAATTGGGATTGTCCTAAAAAAAAAATTGACATTCCTCTGCCGTTTGCATTCTTTATAAACATATCATAACCTTCTATATTATATAATGTTTTATAGTTGCTTTTCATTAATAAGTGGGTATTCTTTGGTATATTCATGATATCGCAATTTTATCTAAATATTTTTCCGAGACTGTTATGAGAAGGTCTGTCTTTCTCTCTATTGTCAAATAGTCTTCATTAGTATATATATGGGCCACTCCATGAGAAAACCGGTGATAGTGAAAAAAAAATGGGATCCTCTAAATACACTTTATCAAAACGCTGGCAATACGCTGGGGATATACATGTCATACGCCAATCATACGCTAGTTGTACGCTAGTTGTACGTTATGTATATGTTACTAAATCGTCAGGAATACGCGAAGATGTCTATATATACGTTGCAGGTACGTCAGACATATGTTAGAAGTATGTAACGCGTGCGCCATCAATACGCTAGCTGTACGATACACATTCAGCGTACTCGACCTATGAGTAACATACCTCTAGCGTTACTCGAGCGTTTTCAGCATATGCCTTGCGTCTGCTTTGCGTATAAACCAAACGTCCGAATACGCACAACTTGTTTAGGCATGCTTAAACAAAGTATACTGCCTCGCCGTATGCTTGCGTATGCCAGCGTATGCGACCGTGCTTTAAACGTATACAACCTAACATGTCTAACGTACACCTAGCGTATGTCAGCGTATACTAGCGTATGCGTGGTATTTTTCATACGCTGGCATACGCTAGTACGATACGCAATAGTGTGACAGCGCCATAATAAACACGGGGTTTTGAACAAGATGTTAGAGTCGTGCTGTAATACAAGTACATGTTTGACATGGTGTTGGAGTCTTATTTCCTGTTCTACGCGAACAATAATTCTACGCAACCACATGATTATTTAAAGGCCGCCGGGAGCATCGATTGCTTACAAACTTAGGAAAAAATCCGGAAAATATATGCAATCTAGATCTACTATATTGAAGGAAATAAATTGCATGTATTTATATTCGGCTTTTCTTATATTAATCGTTTAGCGAGGTCTGTGTGGTTTGAGATTACAGCGACCTCATAAAGATCTGAGATCAGTGTCCAAGTTCCTGTCGGTGCAATACCAATTCTCAATTGACAATAACCCACTCTTAAGTACTCTTGGTTGTTTGGATAGCACTACGAAAGCTCCGGTCTATCTGTGTTGTATAACTGAAGTGTTGAATGACTTTTAACAAATAACAACAACAAACTAGCATCACAATCGAAGTATGCCTTGTTATATAAGTAAATTTAATTTAACAAATGATGATATTTGTTATCATTTTCTCTTATTTAAATTCAGATAAGCAACATTCTGGTTAAATTTGCTATAATCAACCAACACTTTGTTCATCAGTGGGGGAAGAGATGGCAGTTGGGATAAATAGATAACAACATGTTCAGGTGTGTTTTTGTCAAATAAATTATTCAGATCTGCATTATTCTGCATTCATGACAGCTGGGATAAATAGATAACAACATGTTCAGGTGCTTTTTTGTCAAATAAATTAATCATATCTGCAATATTGTGCATTCATGACAGCTGGGATAACTACTTAACGACACACGTCGATGTGCCATGCAATACAAAAACGACCAACAGAGGTTTTCAATCAATACCGATTTCATTTATATTTCATACTTAAGTTGGCTTTTAACATTTCTTTCAAACTTACTCTCAGGAAGAATGTAAAACTGCATGGACAAGGGCGATCCTGACCAGACTGAATAAATGCATAAGCTTATCAGGATTCATTAGTCAGATATTCATGAAGATGATAGTACCATATGTATATAATATAGCATAACTCTACATTAATGTCCTATGGCATGTACCATGTAACATCTTGATTTGGATGCAGAATAAATAACAACCACCAGGCAGATATTTCATTATGTTGGCATCATGTAAATAGTGTACACCATCGCTTCATGGCGGCATTGCATTGTATTGAAAAGAAAAAAAAATACCCTTTACATTTACAGACAGTCAGTTGCCTAGAATGAAGAATGGGTTTAATATTGCTAGAAAAAACTCAAAGTAAAAACTACATGTTATCACCGTATTAACAGAAGTATCGTTGAAAGTACAATTATCCAACATGAATCACAGGATACAGCATAAACCTAACAACTGGTCAAGATCCTTTCATCAAACTGCGTTTTCCCCATGGTTTAGAAAATATCTAGAATCATTGTTGCTTAGGAGATCATTAGATTACAAAATAAACAGTGATTCCAGGATACTTCTTGTCATCTTAAACAAACCATTTTGATATAAGATTAATTTCTCAATGATCTAAATCCATGTCAAAAATCTAGATAGCCACTGAATTAGCAGTATCACTGGTTATACTAATACTATATGGTTTTGCACCTGACTGATGCATGTAAATCCTCTGAGGATGAAACAGATTATACATATTATATATCTTCTATTATAAATGCAGATTGTTGTAGTTCATGTAGAAAGAAACAAACATATTTCCAGGTCAGCCTCCTGCAAGTGCAACACCCGTTGAGAAATTATTTCATGATCAATTTTTCTTACAAATGACGTAATCAATATAGTACTAACAGCACTGTTTAACTGGAGTCGGTATGTTGTTTACATAATATATTGAGCTGTTTTCTACTGTCTATGATGTTTTCGACAAGTGTAGATTAAGATCTATCCGCGCATACATCACACATGAGCCAGGTGTATACTGTTTGTCCGAAGTATAACAAAGGGTTCTACCTATACAACTAGATGCGGATTAAATTGTATGAATTTGCACGCTGATCTGTTTCTTTAACTCTCGCAAATGCATGAAGGTTTTTTTTCGTTAAGCAACTCTCAGTTATACATCTATTATTGAATAATAATGACACAAAATAATATGTTTTGTATCCGCAATTTCAACCGAATCACACGGTTTAATTTCATAAACTTTTGTTTTTCTATGACTATAAGTTCAACACCTTATTGAGAGCTACATATTATTCAATTTACTTTTCGCAGATGCAGATAAACTTTTTTCATACAGTCTGTATAACATCATAGCAGCATTAAAATATATTCAGTTTTAGGTATTTAAATTGAAAGTTGATGGCAATGAATAGGTATACACACACATTTTACATACTCAATTAACGACCTAAAACTAGTTAGGGTTGAGTTTGGTATTCTTTTGGATTACTACTTAAAATTAAAACAGTTTACCAATATCTGCATGTATTTATTTATTCTTATCCAGCGTTGTTTTGCGGTTGTGTGTTCTTTGTTCCGGTCCTTCTACTAACATAACACCAATCACCTTTCTTTTTCCCCTAGTAAAGTCGGGATTTTGATCGACAACTATGTAGTTATCTGCCAGTTCATAATTGTATTTATTTGAAAAGGGGTCACCTGGTTCTTGTTGATGCCATTTCTTCTGATTTTTCTGTGTCGGCTTTGGTTGAGACTACTACCAGATTACTATTTTCGGTTCACTTTTCCTTCTATCCTCTCTCTCTCTCTTCAGTCCTTGGGTCTACTTTTTTTTTTAAATTGTTCCAATGTAGGAATTATTCTTTTACAGCTAATGGACAATAATTTGAAGACATCTTAGCTATCACTGATTTTCAGTACGAATGCGGCTCAAACTTCACCAGAGCAACTCACACAACAGTTTAGGCTATTTGTTATATTTGGTCGAACACTTATTTTTTATCCTAGTTTGTAAACTTTAAAGTTACACAAGACTTGAATGTCTTCATGTTATTTTTGTTAAATTATAAAAACGTATTTTGTCTTAAAATATACAAATCGAAGCCGCTTTTTGCGGAGTTTATACATGATAGTTCTGATAATGGAGTGAACTCAATAGGCAGGCACCTGTGGTTTTGTGTCAAATTGAACTTGTTGCAAACCGATGCTGATATTCCTTTTTGATAAGATATTTTTCTCTCATTGTGAGTACGGATTCCGAGAGGATACAGATATTGTTTTGACTTTTAGAAACCTCTTATATACTAGAAGTAAAAACATCACCAACAGTCACCAATTATACGGTGTCTTTATTAAATTTGGATTATAATGAAAAACGCGTGCCATCATCATTTATGACATCAGTTATGATGTCACCATAAACATGACATATTGAGCTACTTACATATAACAGTAAATATATAATAATCTAATCAGTAATGGTGTAAGGGTAGCACATCTAACAAACCGAATTCCAAATCCAATATGGCTGCTCTTTCATTACCAAAACTTTTTGCACTTCACTTTACTTAGATTTTAACCTAATGTTTTCATAGCAGACGACCCTGAGAACACATATCTAATAAACGGTGAAGACAAGAATTTATTAATCGGTCTGCTTTGATAAACGTTGGAAGAAGTGTTATCAGGAAAAGTAAATGAACTATCTTAATATAGAATGTTAAAGCATTGTTATACAAATACAAATTACTCGTATCTCCTTTTCACACAGCTGAAAGGGAAAACCAAATTCATAAAAGTAACGTCCAAACTCACCCACAGATGTAATGTTAAGCATTGACATATCTTTCAGCAAGCCGTCTATGTTTGAATCCGACCAGTCGTACAAATAATGATCGTTTATGTTTCTCACAAAGTATTCCCAATTTGATGGACCATTTCTCTGACTGTTACAAAAAAAGAACATTTAAATATTATTTCGTTTATTTGAATTGTGTTTTACTATTTAGATCGAATGGATGCTCTAACAATGTACTATTTTCTGACTTAAGGTGGTTTGGTACCTTTGAAATAACGTCGTTTTTGACGTCAAAACGTACTTTTTGCGACAATGACGGTGTTGTTAAAGAAATCACAATGACTTTCACGTTTGCGGAGGTATTCGGAAAAAAAACAACACCAGACTGAAGCGAATAAAATAACCTGCGTGGTGATATCAATTCCATACAACTTCCAAGACAATTAACGTAAGTTAAGGGGAGTTAAAATAAATGTTTGCTAAAATATTCTAACAGAAATTTAGTTAGTTCTAATTTATTAAAAATTCGCACGAGAGATATTTTTTAAAAACCTTTTATAATAGAGAACACAATTTTTTCTACCATTTACCAAAATTGCAAGAAGATTTATCGTGCAGATATTTAGTTAATCGCAATAACGTTACAGCTCTGTCACGCGTCGAAACATACACTGCGGAATTTAAATTAAAACGTATCCAGGGTTATTAAAATGAACTCCCGATTTTTAATAATAATAATCAATTGTATTGTTTTATTATACCCCTTTACATATTAAATATGTTTTATATAGTCTGACTTGTCTACTTCGCTGTTAATTTGTTATATCATTGTTTCACATTTCATGCATAAGTCTCAAACCGTCGCTACCTAGCTACCTAGCTTGCAGTTCTTATAGATATATTTTATTTCACTTATTCAAATACATGTAACGCGTCATTTACATACATACATTTACATAAACAAATTTATACGTGAACATCAAATAATAATTCGATATAACATGAAGTTTCATGAGTTAACATAACTCAACATTGCTGATACAGAATTCTTCAAACAAGAGCATCGGCAGATTTATCATTGAAGAAATTTTTAATAGTATTTATAAGATTTTCCTATTTGTCATTCTAGGTATTTTGTAACGTATCTTCAGATAACAGTAAATACAAAATACGTTTAACTTCGCAGACTTTCTTCCCTTTGGAATACCTTATAAACAAGACTTTTATTTTATGAATGTTTTGACTTGATTGTATTCACACAGCTCTGCAGTTCAATTCATTTTAGAGCTGTTTGAATACAGGTGTTTATTGAGAATATTTCCCTGCATAGTTTGGGTAAATAGCCCACTATTATTGTCTACATCAAGATCCTGTTGAGTACTATCACATCGTTGTCTGCATTGTGTAGTGAGTCTTCGATGTCATTGCACAGGTGTCTGTAAATCGTAGACAGTTTATAGTCAAGTAATGATACATTTTGGTTTATAATTGGAAGAGTGTGGACAACACAAGTAATAAGATACGAACATGTGACCAAAAAGTTTGCTCTTTTACGGTTGTATGGCATTGTGAATTACTCAAAATCAACCCGATAGTTTGTCTTGAAATTTGGGTAAATGGTAAAAACCGATTATCAAGACAAAAAAAAGTAGATTAATATAACGGGCATGTATTTAGTAAATAAGAAATATAGAAGAAGGGGTGGATGTGTTTCATTTTCAGTTCCACAAGGCGCGTTCCGGCGCACGTCAGTAGTATTATGGCATAGTGCGCTTTACTTAAAGTCAGCCCGAAATATTTCCATCAACTTTTAGTAAATTGGAGAAGAAATGGTGTTCTGAATTATAATGATTTCTTTTTAAAGAAATATCTAGGGCAGGATTTTTTTAGTAAATTAGAAATAAGGTAATTACTGTATTATTTCTCAGTGAGTTGTTAAATAAACCGAGTTTTGCTTTAAAAATATTCAAGGAAGAGTTGTGAACTATATACATGTATCAAGACGTAGGCTATATATGTTATTCGCTTCAAATCGATGTAAAGATAAGGCCATTCCTTTAATCACACATGTCCAAACACTAATTGTCATTTAAGTATATATTGTCCTCAAACAATTCAATACAATATATTTTATTGCATAAAAACTACACGTTTTATAGCAAGTTAAACAAACAAAAATCATAACATAACATAGACAATGTTTTTTTTCTGAAGAGCCCCACGTATAACCGTACATATTTAACCCAGAATTATTCTCATATTTATATATATATACACACGATGAAGACAATATAAGTCTACCAGTCTTTAGAAACTTAAATTTAAAACCAAATAAAACACTTTAAATTCTCATGTTATTTGCGTAATAAATGTAATTTGCTAAATTATTTATAACGACTTCTGAAGATGATGTCATCAGATTTATAAATGTTTGTTTAGTTGGCCATGTATAGTAATATCTTTTACTATATTTCAATCTCAGTCCGGAATATTTTGAAAAAAATAGCAAAAAATGGTATTCGTTTTCTACTAGTCCCAAATTACAATTTTCACAAAGGCCAGAAGAGCTTATGCCGTGGCGTGGCGTCCGTCGTCTGTGCGTCCGTCCGTCCGTAAACAATTGCTTGTGAACGCGATACAGTCTTCATTTTTTATTGTATATCCATCAAACTTATACAGTAGTTAGATATTCACGAGAGCTCGGTTCCTTTCGCAAACCAGCCAGATCCGCCCATGCAAGAATGGATTGTGGCCCTTGAAATTGTCAAAATTGCTATAATAGAACTTGTGAACACATTAAAGGCACCATTTACTATCTGATCTTCACCAAACTTAGATAGTAGTTAAATATTGATGAGAGCTTGGTTCTTTTCGAAAAGCAGCCAGATGTTCTCTTGCATGACTGGATTATGGCCCTTGAAGTTGGTAACATTGCTATAATACAGCTTGTGAACGCGATAACGTATTCAGGTTTGTTTGTATCTCCATCAAACTTATACAGTAGTTAGATATCCATGAGAGCTCGGTTACTTTCGCTAACCAGTCGGATCCGCCCATGCAAGACTTGATTATGGCCCTTGAAATTGTCAAATTTGCTATAATACAGCTTGTGAACACAATAGAGCCTCCATTTACCATCTGATCTTCACCAAACTTAGATAGTAGTTAAATATTGATGAGAGCTCGGTTTCTTTTGAAAACCAGCCAGATGGGCCCTTGCATGACTGGATTATGGCCCTTGAAATTGTCAAAATTGCTCTAATACAGCTTGTGAACACAATAGAGCCCTTGAAAATGACCAAAGAACCATCCCAGTAGAGCATAGGCCCTGATGGGCCTCTTGTTAAAATATGTGATGATGTTCGAAGTCTAGTTAAAGCGATTCTAAATGTTGATACGTTAATCACGTCAAGATATTTTTCTAGATTAAAAGAGTTTTTGAATAAGCAATATGTTTCTAGGCGTGTAGAATTATAAATCGATGAGTACCAACTTTGTTGAAATACATCTAAAATCCTGTGTTTAATGCTAGTGTAGTTAATAGACATGTTAAACTGATTTTCCCATATATTTGTCAATCCTAGTTGGTTTAATGTTATTTTAATGTTGTAAGCCCAATTATTCCCGTTATACGATAATCCTTTATCTGCATCGATTTAAAGCATAATATATACTTTGTAAATAATAGTTTGTTCATTCATTTTCAATAATTTTAACCAATATTTAATAATGATAAGTTTTCTATATGCATGCATTGGTATACGTCCAAGTTCACCATATAAAGCGTTTAAGTTTGTAGACTGTTTTACACATAGTATTCTTTTGTAAAATTTAAAAAATATTCCCTAAACATCTGGGCTTGAATGATGGCCCCAAACTTTGGCCGAATAGTTAACCCTTTCCCTCATATAGACGCTTTCTGACGCCTCTGCAGCAGACGGCTTTTTGAAAACATAGTGACAGAAGAAGAAATTGCTCAAAACGAGTAATTTCTCCTTTTGCCACAATGTTTTCCACTTTTAGTCATAGGTTATCCATACAATTATAGATATTTTCTATTTTTTGACAAAATATGATCAAAGTCGTCTGCTGCAGAATTGTCGTATGAGGGAAAGGGTTAAGTACTGTTGAGAGATGGGAAGGTCTCCTTGGTTATGTTATATACAATGAATAGGTTATGAAGCAAGAATGCTGCATGCTGTGCAATCACTTTTTTTGAAAAAGTGTATTCCTATGTATTTGAAGGAATATACAATTTCTATTCTAGTGTCATTTAGAAAGAAGTCATATGATGTTGGTCTACTGTTTTGAAATATCATTATTTTGGTCTTAATCGGTAAGGATTGATTGTAGGGATATTGGTTTGTTAGCAAATATAACAGCATCATTAGCAAATAATATAAGGAATAGTTCTAAGTCATCTATGTTTAAAATACCATCTACATTTTCATTAATACTATTTAAAATATCGTTGAGAAAAAATAGACACAATATACTGCTACTCGGATCGCCTTGCTTGACACCTATATGTAAGGTTATGAGGACAACAACATAATCATGGTGGCCATGAAACATGAAATAGGGTCTAATTTGCATTCAATACGTCCAGATACATTATCTTAAAGAAAGAAATAAAGTTTTTAGAAAAAATGTCACAGTTCGTCACTCGTCAATTCTTCGATCGTCAACCTAACTTCACGGACCTGAAATAATGCGTTAAAAAAATCGATAACCATCGTCATTTTAGCTGTTGGCTGCAAATTATGTTGTTTACATGTCAGGCCGAGTGTAAAGCACGTACTATATTATTTGGTGCTGCATAAGTAGTGGGACATTAGCTCCTTTGGACATTATCCCCTTATTTAAAACCTGCATATGCGGATATCAGCCCCATTCACATGCGGAGAATGGTAAAAGGATAGTGCTAATAGCGGGATGGGGTTGACTTAACAATCAGTTTACATTCTCATAGACAATATACGTGTACATGTACCACATTCTTAAATTTAAGCGTACATTTCTATCAACTTAAGCAAGAATGTAAGTCATGGGGCGTAGCTCCCTTTAGGTACTGTAGGTTCACAAAATGCATCAAAATGCAGCTGCGGCGATAGACATCTGCGTAATGTATCGACCAGATCAGCCTGCGCTGTCCGCGCAGACTGATCCGGCCGATACATTCCGTATTAGGGGGATAAATGTATAGAGTAGTGATTTCTGAAACAGAAAATCCACAGGATGCGAAAAGTGTCTAACCGGGTAGGCTTGTGTGGCATGCTTAGGCTGATCCGGGTCGATACTTTACGCAGAGTCCACAATGTTGATTTTCTCACGAGACGGCCTTCACATTAATTATTGCAAAGCTACGCCCCTGTTAGTATATTGGAATAGCTAACAGAGCAACCCTTCAGTCTACAGATTTTGCTAAGCAACAATAAACTGTAGGATACATCAAAAATTACATTATTAAAATCAAATAAAAACAAGAATAGCAAGGGATGACGGTTTGAGATAGTTAAATATTAAGCACATGGGATTTTGTTTTCAACGATATTCATTTTTCATTGAAGCGTTTCCTTGTATATTTACGAGTTCTATCGGTATTATTCATATCAACATTTATTTATATGAAACCATACAATTTTAAAATACTTTATGGTCCATTCGGAGAACGAACCGGGGTCTTCCACTCCCATTACTCAGGCTCTAGCATCTACACCACGAAGACGGCTGAACATAGTTATATATATGTCAGTATTATATCAATATGTTCGGGTAATTAGTAATGTCTATTTTACCCAAAAGGGTCATTGACGAAAACAGCTATTGAACACAACTGGAAACAAATCATATTTAAATATACATGCAGAACAAATGACATTCAAACATTTACTGAAAAGAATGAAAAAACATACCTGCTAGTTGTCTCCGTAAACAAATATTTAGCACCCGTGACGTTTTTTCTAAAAGCTTCTCTTGTTTCGAGGTATCCGCTCAGCCAAAATGTATCATAGAACACCGAATGATTGTCTAATACACCAATCAGTGAATCAATCAATTCGTCCGGCATGTTATTACCTTCCTGAAATACATGCCCTACTATGCCTGGTAGCTTCCGTATCTGTTGCATATGTTGTGTCCAGTTAACATTCCCGAGTATAAAGCACGCACACACGAGTGTAGTAAGCCCGTAGCAGTAAGCAACCTTACTCGTCATTTTGATAATAATGCGAGCGACTCGGAAGGAAACTTACGATATCAACATAAATACCAGAGAAAGTTGATGCAACGCATCAATGCTGCCGGAAATCTATACTGCAGTAATGCATAACACTTACATTATAGTAGTTGAAAAAACAGTTATCAACTGAGGGGCATATTGGAAAATCAGAGGTGGGGTCAAGTGAAAATGTATCATAGCTTGCATTTTTTTGTCAACGAAGTAAATGTCCTTCATTGAAATATAATTGAAGCCTTTCATTGTTTATGATCAATCTCCATTCTAAGTAAATTGACCATACACACAGCCAACTAATTATTTATCATAAACAGTAATGGAAATGAGTAATCTTACCAATCATTAGTCTTAGTATGTAGTATCAGTGCTTTCATTAAGGAATAATTATAAGATTTGTGAATTCCACATACACTTTTCAAGATGTTTGTCAGAATATTTGAATTTTATTATTTAAAAATATAACCACAAAACAGACAATTTAGGATTTGCATGCCAATGTCAACAAAAATTTCAGACCGAAGATTGGCTTTTCATTGTTTATGATCAATCTCCATTCTAAGGTAGGTTGACCATACACACAGCCAACTAATTATTGATCATAAACAGTAAAGGAAATTAGTAATCTTACCAATCATTAGTCTTAGCATGTATACAGTACTTTCATTAAAGAATTCCACATACACCTTTCAAGATGTTTGTCAGAATATTTGAAATTTATTATTTAAAAATAAAACCACAAAACAGACAATTTAGGATTTGCATGTCAATGTCAACAAAAATTCCAGACCAAAGAAGGGGACGAGTGGTTCGAAAATTTCTTGCGAACAATTCAGCTGTTAATCGCGGGAAATGTCGTTATCATGATATGGCAGAGGACCATTGAGTCGTCTAATCAAAATCTATCAAATCAGCCCTTTCAATACCCTCAAATTCTGTTGTCAGAGTCGAAATTTCGAAAGTCTCGGCAATAAATTCATTGATATTCGCCATTTCGGAATGACGGAAAGTACCTCTTCAGAATAGATTGAAGACGTATTTATTATTTGATTCTGAACAATCAAATTCATTATTCATGGAGGAATGCATTAGGAACGAGGCTACATAAGATAGGTGTCTTCCCGATTGTCCCAGGTTTTGAAAATGCTATTTACCCTTAATGCGGAGGGGTGAAGAGCGATAAGGGAAAGGTGAGAATACAGTCCGGATATTTTGCATATTCCAAGTTTACATCACTTACTGTAAAGTAATTTAATTATTTGACAGCGGTTTCCACCATTCATTTGTTTGCCCTAACATGCAATCATATATACCGACATTTTCCGACTAAGAATCCCGCTTATAATTAATAATTAAAAATATTAAAACATTTTAATGTTTAAATTTTGTCTGTTTTTCCGACAAAACAAACCCATAATAACTAAATGCTTTTACTTCTAAAAAAAAGTCGAGTCTTCCAAACGACGGTCTGTCTCTTCCACTTCGGACAGTGAATCTGGAGGAAGGCACAATCGACTGGTTTGACCAACGAATACAGAAATAACGAAGAAATTCACCGCCTAGTGAGACGAGCAGCAGTTTTATCACTTGTCCCAATCAGCACAGTGGAAGATGTGTGGTTTGAAGCACTCAACGACATTGCACCGTAGACCTGCCAGCAGACGTTGAAACTGTCACAGACTATGTAACCAAGTACTGGGTTGAGGGTGACAAAAAGATATGGAACGAATTCAACACCCAAGGTCCAAGGACGTCGAACAATTTAGAAGGCTGGCATAGTATATTAAAGAAAGCTGTTTAGCATTCTGATCCGAACATCTTTTTCATCCTAAGACGAACGACTAGCATCCCTAATGGATCGCCTGTATGAAGCGTCCATTAGTGTAATTGGGTATGCGGACAAAACTTTATATTTTCTCCACTTGTAAATGTTTGTAAAGTTTTATAAACGGAGTCGCAAACAATGTAAAATCAAAGCGCTGAAAGCATTGATGGTATATGGGCCTCTGTAAGGTAAAAATATACGGCATAGTTTATATGGACACACGTTGTTGAAACAATGTCACATAAGCCTGTAAACAAACCAAACCAAACATGTTTGGAACAACACAAATTGCTTGCCAGTAACCAATATATAATTAAGTAGTTATCACAGTCTGAGGCTATTCTGTATAACCAAAATACAATCATAAATTACAAAAGATTGACAAACAGAGCAGTGACCCTTAAATATAATATTTCTTGCTCAGTGAACACTAAATGTCCACACTGTATATTGGAATCATGCTTATACATATAAATGACAGACATTCAAACGCATACTAAAGTTCTGTTTTTTGTGCTCTGCACATCTGCAGGTCATAAGTTTCCTATAAACCAAATTTGAAATTGATACATCGAAATTCTATTGAGACAATTGTCGACGAAAAGATCATGGCAAATGGCGATTATACACAAAAAACTCACATCATATTTATGTTTGATATATTGTTTCGTTCTCAAAATCGCAATGTTTAAGTGTGGCCATGAAATGAATCTGCTAAACAGAAACAACGTTTAGGCCATGTAATGCAAACCGTGACGGACAGACATACGGACGGATGGTCAAAAAGACGGAAAGACAGTCAGTCGTTTTGGACAAAGTAAACTAACTTGGAAAGTTCTCTCAAACTGTTTGATTGATTATTTGGTGTTTTACGCCTCTTTAACAGTTTTTACAGATTTATCACGACCTTTCCTAGGTAAGTTACCAGTACTACCGGTTTATATATCATGACACCAGCAAGTCAGTCGAATGCTAACCCCACAACACTTGCGGCCAAGGAGGGCAGCTATAACTACTATTTTTAGTGAGTTCCAACACACTCTGAACTATGATTGACCTCAAAGTTTGTGTTATTAGTTAACGTCGACCGTGCTGTGACTCCACTAGCCTACAACAGTTGACTTAGAATACATATAGAGAAATATGCAAATCACTGTAAATAGAATTCTAATTATTCTAAGGAGTTGAAACCATTGTGGCTAAAGTAGAAATTGACTACGATAAGCAATTTCTCCTTTTTTCGCGATTTTTTCGGATATCGTCTGCTGCACATGCGTCTGTAAGCGGAAAAATGTTACATCCTTTCTATAAAAAAAAAAGGAACCCTTTCCGTGATACTATAACATTCGAATATTGAAAATATTGTTGAAAATGGAGCTTTTGCTGACAATGAGCATTCAAACACGTTTCAGATTAATTCTTTTCATATTTAAACGTTTACTACGGACATTCTTTTACTCTTTCTCCCTTCCGGACACATTTTGAATAACGGACTGCGCAGGCTGATCTGGGTCGATACATAACGCAGAGGCCATAATGTTGGTTTTCTCGCGGGACGGCTAATATACTCTAATGACCATTGATGGTAGACGAATGAAGCTATTTATGACTTGTGTCAATCATGGGTAATAATAACTGATGAAGCATAGGTTCGAACTCTCGACCTCGAGTGAAAGAAGTCGATACTTCAAAGAACTATGCAAATGAGCCGTTTTACGAGAAAACCAACATTATGGACTCTGCGTAATATATCGAGTAATGATTCCTGAAACAGAAAATCACAGGAGACGAAAAGTGTCTGTACTGGTTAGCCTGATGGGGTTGATACTTTTACTAAATTTGAATAAAAATATTATTTACTAAATTAGCTTGAAATTTTGTTTATTCCTATGTTATATAAAAGAGGACCAAACAGAAACAATGGAACATCATTACTGAAACAAAAAATCCTTACTTTTGTTAGTTATTATGATGAAAACACAACGAAACGTAATGAGAATTCGTTACATACTGTTGTCATAAAGAAGACGAAACTAACCTGGATAGTATTGATAAAATTGAATTGAATAGTGGACTTTTAAATGAACCGAACTGTAGTGATATATTCGCCCCGGGCAGAGATTAGCTGACACCTTACCTGTATGTTTTCCTGATTGTCCTACATCGATTTTTATCCCAAAAATCAAAATGTGGGACAATCGGGAATAAACCCATAAGAAAGTGTCTTTGATTGGTTAATATGAATTAGTACGACGCCACTATACAACATTTATTATGTATCATATTAAAATAATATCCTGAAAATCGCTGCTTTTTTGAAGCCGTATGTTTCATAAAAGTAAGAATCGGTTAATAATGGTTGAGACATTAAAGGTTGAATTTGACATCGATCTCGATTAAATCGAAATCGTAGTAACAAAAAATTAACAGGGAGTGCCGTGACAATTGATCTGAAAATTCGGTTCTTCGTTTATGCAGGGACACTATATTACAATATTATAGTGTCCCTGGTTTATGCGAGTCACGATGGTTGATTGGACAATCGGTTCTACGCCATGGTGTGTTTAAAGTAGGGATGGCAACGAATATTCGAATATTCGAATATTCGATCATACGGTCGAATATTCGAATACTATATCATGGTTCGAATATTCGATGAAATCAGGATTTTCAACACTAAAAAATAAAAATTTAATTTCTGCTTGTTTATTTTTTTCATAAACTGTAGGTAAAGGGTTATCGATGGTCTATTTTACGCGTTGTTTACACAGTGTCAATATAGTGTATAACATGTGAAACTGATAATCCATGCTTTAGGCTATAAGTGTGATCGATATAGTACAGATGTTTTCGTTCCAAAACATCGTAACTTCACAGTTGATTCTATGTAGTTATCGCTTTTTAGAATGAGGCATCAATCAGACAATATTTGAGGTGTTATTATCCGGTTTCGTTAATTGTTTTGATAAACAAACTGTTAAGTAGCGTTGTATTTCACATTTTGTATAATAAAAGAAGCCTTGATTGGTAATTGCGAACATGCAGATATGTAGCAAGTATCAAACTGTTCAAATAAAACCTTTTATTTGCAGATAATTGTTGCTATTCATTTTGTTCATAAATACTCGAAAATTCGATCTGCATAGCCACATCAGTTTTGAAATATCTTGACATTAGTACGTAATATTTGATTTCAACAATGCCTGTTACGCCGTATATAGTTTGGAAGTATTTCCGCCGATCTGAGAAAATAGCATCATGTACTCTGTGTGAGGCTGAGCTGTCCTACCACAACCAACCTCCGCAATCATCTACAAAACAAACATCCATCTAGATAAATAGATAACCCTTCTGTAACTACCGAGCAAAAGAAACAAACATCAATATGTCATTTACAACAGCATTTCAACAATAGTTCAGTTATATGCAGCAAGAGAAAGATTAAACCTCAGTTGTAAACAGTGTAATCAGAGCTAAATGTTTCGAACAATACATTAAGAATGGGATCAATTAGTTAAAATCTGCGCACTTTACCAACGTATTTTTTCATACGAATTCATCGGTGTAACGGAAACGTCAAATGCGAGTACACTGGACAAATAACGAATTAAAAAAGTCTTTGTTTGGTAAGCATGCGCAAATGGGTCGAATATTCGAATATTTGAATATCTTGTGATCGAATATTCGAATACTAATTTTGGTATTCGTTGCCATCCCTAGTTTAAAGCGATAAATGGGTATACATTATCAGTTGTTAATTCCTGATTACGTAATTGTGTATACCTATAACTGAATTAAGCGACATGACGCGTGACTGTGATGATTTACAGCGTGTGATAACTTCGTACGAAATTGTCGGCGAAGTCGACTTTGTTTTGATCGAGTGAATGAACGAAGTCTGATAATTTAAGGCGACCACTTCGCTCAAGTCACCTCCTCGCGAGAGCTCTGAGTTTGTTCTTTTCTTCATTTGTTTCGAACCAAATGAACATTTAACATCACCTATAATTAACTATTTGTAAGTGAGTGTATAGAACGGCTCTCTGCAAAGGAGATTCGCTT
Organism: Serripes groenlandicus; assembly: GCA_031761405.1. NCBI lineage: Eukaryota > Metazoa > Mollusca > Bivalvia > Cardiida > Cardiidae > Serripes > Serripes groenlandicus. Next base: position 35,554,004 of record JASEVX010000005.1, read on the forward strand.
GTCACGTGATCAACAATTTTAGCTTAGAAACAGTTCAAATTTAGATATACATGGATAAACATTATTAAATGCATTCTTCACAAATCAAGACATCTCTTTGAACATGAAATTAACATTCAGTACGTTAAATTGCTATTAAAAGGAGAATTCGAAGTGATTTTATCTCGATATTGACACATAACAGTATACTGCAAGTCTAATAGGGACTGTTTTGTCTTCGTAAATAAAACAAAAAACATAAATGCGAGTCAAAATAAAGAAACTGCAAATATTGAAAACATCGCTTGCGCAAACGAGACCATTGTTACAGGTTGGATTTGAAGTCACGTGATGTAAATGTCCCAGAACACTTCCTTTAAAACAATGGACTCATTTGAGTTTGATCAATAAACAAATTTTGGATAAAAAAAAGATGAAACTACTAGAAATTCAGCCTGTTGAAAGAAAAGTTATGTGTTTTACTGATAGTCCACATATGACATCATTTCTTAAAAACAATGGACTCGTTTGAAGGCATGAAAGTGTTTTTCTCTCGTTCAGGTTGGAGGATATATATATACTATACCCCAAAATCAGAGTGAACTGATTCTGGTCATACTTTCATGATTTGACAAAGAGTCTTAGACTAGGTCATAGACATAAACTGTTAAACTGTACAATGTGGAAAAAAATGTAAATTGAAGGCAAATAATTTGAAATTAACTGTAGTTTTGTTCGTTTGCTACATTTACTGCAATATATAGATAAACGTCTTAAGGTCAATACAACTAGACAGGCGATGATATGATAGTTTAGCTATTTTCTTGAGAGGGGTTAACATTTGGCAAGACGGCATCGGCTTCAAATAGATGCAGACAAAAACGATACACACGAAGTGACGAAAGCATCGTGGAACAGATACAGACAAAAACAATACACACCATGTGACGTCACACGATGTGACGAAAGCATCGTGGAATGGTCCCAACAGATACTAACAAATAATTTAGAAATGAAGTTATATGTTTAAGCAAATTATTGATATAATCAATATCTTACCTTGAAATGAAGCTATGTCGATACAGAAACAGAATTGTTTGTCCTTTTCAGTTAAAATAAAATCCGAGGCCAGTGTAACGAACGTTGGAATATTTACAATCATTGTCAAGTGTTTATTGCTTCTCTATATTGCCAAGATATAAAATCCACGAAATAATGATGACAGGTACAAAAGAATAGTCGGCTTACCCTTCATAAAGTCCTTCCAGTTAATGAAATCCATTTGTGATGAGTCAAACTATCTTTTCCTACCATTTCTGTCGTTTTCCTTTTGTTATTTATTTATTACTTGCATTACAATGAATTCACTTGCGTTGCAATGACGTCACATTTGGATGTGTTTACTTCCGGTTGAGAAAATATAATTTTAGAAATAGAAAACGAGTGCAATTACACGCAAATTATCACATATCAGATTCCTTGTTTTCATTCCTTCGAGAAGGAATTTAATTTAATTTTTCTCTCTAGTTCTAAGTATTTTTTGATTTATCGAAACATACGAATATCGTGTTTGTGGGTTTTACCGGTTACGAAATGAATAGGTTACGATAATTTGTCCGTCCAGTAAGACCGGAAGCAAAATGGCCTAAAGAAAGTGCTATGGGGTTAAGATTTGATATGTGAAAAACAGTAAGATTGTACTGAATTCTCGTTGTTTTGATCTTGTATGATGTGTTCGTACGGGTAACCTATAGGCGTGCTTCGCTCGAGCCTTCGGCTCGAGCTTCACACGCAATAATAAATCAAAGCGCCAATGGCACTGTTGTGGCGATCGTATGGAAAATCATGCAAAGTAACAAGCAGTTTATCGGTGTAGGGCTTGCGATTTTCAATAAAAGTGCACTCTGGTGCGGGTGAATTTCCAAATGTATCAACCCTGCATCTTTTGACAGTAGAATAATGTTAGTTTGCCAGAATGTTGTCTTGGTGATTTTTGGTAGACTTGCGCATGCGCAGAGGCTTCCATAGTCATAGTGAGTTTGAAGTCACGTGATGTATATGCCCTTCACCACCAACAATAAAGTGCAATTTTTGGTTTGACTAATTTACGAATGCTCACAAAAGCAAACATAGAGTAACGAAAAAAAATCCGATTATTCAAGCTTATAATAGAAAATAACAAGTCTTGTAAGTGTAAATATCATATTTAAAGTGTACACAATTATTTAGATATCACTACGCCAATATAGCACTGCACCGCGCAATTACCCTTTGTAAATTGTAACCCTTTTTTCCCTCTCGGCAGAGATGTAAACATCCACTCGCCCGCTAGCATAAGCGAGTGGAATGAAGGATCGGCTAGTACGAAATTCTAGGCGCTAGTCCATACATATTCGTTCATGTCCTTATTCATAAAGATAGTATGCATTGCTAAGCCTTTTCTTTCTCTTTCTCTCAGTCCTTCCTTCGATAACGATTAACGATGACTTTTGGATAAGTGCTTTCGACAAGGTCCGCGTCTAAAGAAACAAATTTCATCAAATGATTTGAGCGCTTTAAATCACTTGTTTATAAAGCGTTTAGAATACTTTGATTATAATAGGCAGAACGAATAACGAATAAATCTTGCAAGAAATCGATCATTTCTTTCGGCCAAAATCAGGTAAATGACCCGCGGATATTGGTTGTTACAACATAACTGATTCATCCTTTTATTCTAAATTTGGATTACACAGTTCAAAATTAGATTTTGACAGTTTGTTCGTTATGATTTTGACGCGATTCAAGATTTTGACGCGATTATTTCGTTCATAGAGTTGATTACTAACAGATGACTAAGTTGATGATGGAAAGAACATTAACAAGTTAAGTTAAGCTAAAACATGCACAGGCAGGCGAGTGTTTCATTAGGATAAGTGCAACACTCAATTCCCAATCCTGCTTGCCCTTTAACAAATCACAACCCACCCCACAATATAAAAACTCTGCAGCAGACGAATTAAAAAAAATCTGAGCAAAGATACAGAAAATTACATTTATTGGAAGTGTAATCATTGAATATAGTTGAAAACATTGTTGCAAAAGGAGAAAGCTTGTTATGAGCAATTTCTTCTTCTGCATCAATGTTTTCAAAAGTCGTCGGCTGCAATTACGTATGCAAGTGGAAAGGTTTAAATAAGAAACACTTCTTCAAATGATAGTCAGTTGGCTATTCTAGTATATAATGTCCGTCTTAAATAATAATGACAAAACTTTCAAAAAACAAGAAAAAGATCTTTTACAATTTAATTGAAAACATATTTAATCAAAGTTGGGAAAGTTGTCCCTTTCCGTGCTTTTTTTATGAGAGTTCAAATCACAAGCAAAACTTATGGGACAGAGTTGACAAATAACACATTGACACAATTTCAGATTTAGGCTTTGTTTCTGTCAAACTGCTGAAGAAGACAACACTGAGACACACATTTTGATTAAAAGTTTATTTAAAAAAAGGAATAATTTTATTTATGATAAACAACATTACAATGATGGTGTAGAAAATACATGTCAACAATACATTTTTCAATTTGTACATTCATTGCACAGACCAAATCTTAGCAAGTTTGAAATTATGGACCTCTCAGCACATTTTTTTCTCAATTCATTACTTCTTGGCAGGATTTTACTGCTAAAATTGATGATTTTTTTTTTATTTTTGGCCGGATTGCTCTAGAAATTCCGGTCTATAGATTGGCGATGTCTGTCTCTCCGTCTGTCTGTTCGTCAACATTTTGGTTAAAGTTTCAGGTTGAGGCAAAATCTCAGCACTGGAAAGGGTTACACACTTGAAACTTTGCCTGAAGGTAGCCGGTAAAATAAATATTCATATATGCACTTCTGTATCTCTTCTTAACCCTTTCCCTCATATAGACGCTTTCTGACGCCTCTGCAACAGACGGCGTTTTCAAAACATAGTGACAAAATAAGAAATTGCACAAAACGTGCAATTTCTCCTTTTGCTACAATGTTTTCAACTTTTTGTCATAGGTTATCGATTAAATTATAGAGATTTTCTATGTTTTGACAAAATACGTTCAAAGTCGTCTGCTGCAGAATTGTCGTATGAGGGAAAGGGTTAAACGATCGCAATTCTACCTTCAGTACTTTGTACTTTGATTTAGTTACGTTCTGAAACTGATCATGATGTGTTCAAAATTAGGCCATTCAAAAGTTATGAAAAATCTAGTTAGAACTCGATAGACTACCGTTTTAGCTCATTAGAATGGCTATTTATAATCTAAATTTCTGGGTAATCACATTTTCATCACCAGGTCGCTAGGCCATATTAATATAAAATATTGTGTACACTTTAGAAATGACAAAATTATCAAGAAAGGAGAGAAAGTTTCCATTAGTTTGGTGTTTGTTTCAATGATGTCCGATATTAAACAGGTCTGTTCAATTTAGTCCCTTCACATTGCATGTTTGAGGGTTGTCAGAGACATATACACACAGTGTATTTATATGTCTCTGAGGTTGTTAAACTGCTTCGAAAAATTTGAGTGCAATAACAAACACAAAACATGCAAAAGAAGCACAATTTCACTATTTGCCAAACTGTTCAATTTATAAAAATATAGGCATATATTATAATGCTCGATCTCCAAACTAAATTAGGCTACACTTTCAGCATAGATTGCTAATTGACTCTAGAACGTGCAGACGTGTATACATAACGTGTGTACACACTGACATCGTGTGTCCTTTAAACCTTTGTAAACCAGTCTTATCATCTAGAAGCTTTCATATATTTAAACAACTACAAAATAAAGCGTTTATAATATTGAGATTTAAGAACACCAGTCTCGCAAGCTATTTATAGAACATTTTGGAATTTCCAGATTTGAGTATCATCAGAGTTATTTGCAAGGCAGATAGAACGCGCAATGAAATTGATTATCTGCCCAATCATGATGAAGATAATATTATCATATTTTAACTCTATGTAGATAATGTCTCGATAAAACTCAAATATTAGTAACAATCCGGTACCAAAGTAGGACTGACATAATTATTAATTTATTAATCGCGTCTCTGCATCAATGATCGAACTATTTCGGATGTGAGTAAATTGGTTTGCAGTAAGGAAAATAAATATCAACGGGCTTTTCAAAACCGACTATGTAAATATTTTTCGTTGTTGTTGTTTCTGTTAGCATTGTGGCGATTGTCAAACCAATCGCCACAAAAAAGACTAGAAAAGTTCCTCAATACATGTACATCTAATTAAGAAGAGTAGCACTTCAACAATATCACGGGACCTTCCTAGTATAATAGGAGTATACTAAATAAGTTTATTTTACAGTAGCAATGTGTTACTGTATATTGTAAATAAAGCTATTTCTACGGATAAAGGCTTCCTTAATATATTTTGCAAGATGTAAAAGTTTTTGCTTGTTATTATTGTTTAGTAAAGTAATAAATGTGTACATGTTTGGACGCATGGAGAAATATCGCTTAATATGAACTGCTCTAATGGAATTTATCCTGTATTTCATTTTTATTACAAAACACACATAAATGCTGATGTCTTTCTAAACTCTCATTTCCATATCTTCCTGTTTAAATTCTTAGAGAATGTGAAGACAGTCTAAATTTAGAAACATAGAGTTTCATTTACCAGGTAAAATATTTAAATAATCTTCAATGACCGGACCATTACTAATAAACTTGTAGGTGCTCAAAATCCGGCTATTATTTATATAACTATCTAAGCTTTGTTTAAACTCATCAATCAACGTGTGTTTACACTTGTGAAAATTATGATCGTTGACAGTACTTGGATTTAGCCATATATATCCAAACCATATTAAAGTAAGAGATGTTTTATTTGCTCATTTTTTCAATGTTTTCTCTTTAACGATGAACCATATGTGTTTCAGTCATATGAATAGAGAATCTGTTATGTTTTGTTGCGAAATGCGAAAGTTATATATGAAAGGACCAATCTAGTCGCCATTCTAGACTTATTAAGACACGGCTGTTTCAGCAAATTAGTTCTATTGAAAAAACCTAACTGCCATGCAAAACAAGAAAGCTGTTTCATTCATGCACAATAGTAATACAATTTGCCGTTTTTATTTTGTAATTACGAAATAATAATTCGATACTTTTTTTTTTAACATGCAAATTAGCTGTTTTATTTCGTATAAATTTACGAAATACTTATTTCTTAAATATGAAATAAAACAATTAATTTGCATAGTAAAAACAGTATCAAATTATTATCTCGTTTTTCGAAATAAAAACGGCGAATCTGCATATAAAAACATATGTTGAATGTCACTTTAGTGGCTCCGTAACATTTCTACAATATTATTAGAAAATCTGTCAAGTGGTTGGAAGGAGAAAGATTTGTTTCTTTCGGTCGCTAGGGAAACCAGAATTCTGCATTGATAAACAAAAATTGAAGATATTTCAGTGAGGACAATGAGACTTTGCTTTCTGTAAGGTTTTATACAAATTAACATTGGTTACAGAATAGAATATGTAAACGGACGACGGTCAATAACTGACAATTGAGCACTTAGTGCTCGGGTGGGCTTTAAAATCATATAAGTATGTGCATTTCTTGCATAGAAAATTAGAGGAAAGCATAACATATTCGAATTATGTGTAGTACAAAGAATATCAATTTGCTAAGTATAATCCGACGGCTTGTAATAAATAATACAAATACCCATTAAATCTCCCTAATATATTCATGTTTATACTTGTGTTTAGCCTAGACAATAAACTAAAGTATGGCGGAACGACAGTTGGGGGTAACTCTCACGTCCTTTACCAAGTTAGGCCAGGGTATAAAAGGGCAAACATGTTCAAAATGCGGAAAACAATCTTTTCACCAAAATTGCTTTCTACAAATTCGGTTTTGAAAGGGTGTTATCTCTTAAACAAATAACTATAGCTGCATTGAATGTTGTTCTATATTTTCTTTATTTAAACTTTACAATATTTGTATTGTCCATCTTAAGCACATATCCTGCTATATGCAAGCAATTGCTTACATTGAAGTCCCAAGATCAGCATACACCCAGACCATATCATTTTCTTCATGCTTACACATTTAGTCTTAAAACTCTATAATGTAATTGAAGAACATTTCTAAACCCTTTTCCAAATGCAAACACGTTTTGATGTGTCTGCAGATGACTCTTTAAAACATTATGGCAAAGTGAAACATTGCTTATTAAAAAACATTAACATCATACACACATAAATAAACACTTTTTATCACGTGAGGTGCAATCACTGACACATATTTAAAATCTGATTGGTCTATGAAGTCTCCCAGCATGCACTGCTCCAGTGTAAACAGAACATTTTTAAAACAAACAATAACAGAAAGCTGTTTCATGCTACAACGTCACTGGGCATGGTTTGCCTGATTTGTTAGTGCATACTGGCACCTTTATCAGCAGTTAGAGTACAGTAGCTAGCCAAGTGGAAGACAGTGGTGCATATATAGAGTGTCGGCTTCTCGTACCAAAGGTCCCGGGTTAAAATCACGTGATGAGCGGGTTCTGACTTTGGATAGTTTCCAAACAAATGACGCGAGTACTGGTTAATTCGCCAGGAAGCAGACAGCGAGGGTGATTGATATAAGCTCAAAGTTTGTTTCGCAATCGATGTAAAATAAATCAGATTAAACTAAACTTAGCAAGTTGGTTAATGTATCAGTTAATTTCCCCTGGAATGTTACTCTTTCTTACACGGTACATCTCCCATCCAAAAAATAAAGATGTCCCACTGTTCATACATTTCAAAAACAGCAACAAATGTTTCAACGGAATATTGGGGGGAAAAAAAGAAAACATGTGTCGCCTGTCAATAACCAGTAAGACACGAAAGAGACAAAAGTTATCTCTAAATATCACTCTGCCACTGCAGGTTGAATTGCGATCTTTTACGGAGAGATAATTTCCATTTTTCGCAATAACTAAAACGTATTTCAAGACCATTTTGTAAACTGCACTTGCTTTCTGCAAATAAAACTATATCGTCCGCGTATAGTAGTAAAAACAATTTCAACATGCCCATATCCACGCCGTCAAATTCATTTAGAGACATGTAGTCCCCTAAGTCATTTACATACATTGCAAAGATAAATGGTGACATACAGTCCCACTGCGGTGCTCCAATGAAACAACTGAAACTTTCACTTAAGTTATCATATTTTATCCTTGACTTGACGTTTAAAAAAAATGAAATCCTGGACGCAAAATTGTGCATTCTGGTGACTTCTGAGGAAGTTTTCAAAATGTTGAGGGAAGGCTTTCTTAGGTCATATTTAAAAATAAGATTTCATCAATTTTAGCAGTAAAATCCTGCCAAGAAGTAATGCGTTGAGAAAAAATTCGCTGAGAGGTCCATAATTTCAAACTTGCTAAGATTTGGTCTGTGCAATTAATGTACAAATTAAAAAATGTATTGTGTGATGTATTGTCTACACAATCATTGTAATGTTGTTTATCATAAATAAAAAAAATCCATATTATCAAATAAATTTTTAATCAAAATGTGTGTCTTAGTGTTGTCTTCTTCAGCAGTTTGACAGAAACAAACCCTAAATCTGAAATTGATGCAATGTGATATTTGTCAACTCTGTCCCATACGTTTTTCCTGTGATTTGAACTCTGATAAAAAAAGCACAGAAAGAGACAACTATACTTTCCCGACTTTGAATAAATATATTTTTAATTAAATTGTAAAAAATCTTTTTCCTGTTTTTTAAAAGTTTTGTCATTATTATTTAAGACGGACATTATATACTAGATTAGCCAACTGACTATCATTTGAAAAAAGTGTTTTTATTTAAACCTTTCCCACTTGCATACGTATTTGCAGTCGACGACTTTTGAAAACATTGATGCAGAAGAAGATATTGCTCATAACAAGTAATTTCTCCTTTTGCAACAATGTTTTGAACTATATTCAATGATTACACGTTGAATAAATGTGATTTTCTGTATCTTTGCTCAGATTCTTTTTTAAATCCGTCTGCTGCAGAGTTTTTATATTGTGGGGTGGGTTGTGATGTTTTAAAGGGCAAACAGGATTTGGAATTGAGTGTTGCACTTATCCTAATGAAACACTTGCCTGCCTGTGCATGTTTTAGCTTAACTTAACTTTTTAATGATCTTTCCATCACCAACTCAGTCATCTGTTAGTAATCAACTCTATGAAAGAAATATCGCGTCAAAATCTTGAATCGCATCAAAATGTCAAAACAAATGTTGAACTGTGTAATACAAATTTAGAATAAAAGGATGAATCAGTTATATCATTTACCTGATTTTGGCCGAAAGAAATGATCGATTTCTTGTAAGATTTATTCGTTCCTTATTCGTTCTGCCTATTATAATCAAAGTATTCTAAACGCTTTATAAACAAGTGTTTAGAACATTGACTCGCAATCGTAAAGCGCTCAAATGATTTGATGAAATTTCTTTCTTAGATGTCGGGATTTTAGACGCGGACCTTGTCGAAAACAATTATCCAAATTGCAAAAGTCATCGTTAATCGTCGACTTATTGTCGATTATACTCATGTTTTTGCGGAAACCTGCTTGTGGTATATTTGTAAAAGGAAAATTACATAACTAAAACGACATTGATGGGCTTCGTTACTAGAAACGAGCGCATGTTCTATACGCAACTTTGTCAAAGGAATAGATGGACTGAGAGAAAGAGAAAGAAAAGGCTAAGCAATGCATACTATCATTATGAATATGAACCTAAACGAATATGTATGGATTAGCGCCTAGAATTTCGTACTAGCCCGATCCTTTATTCCACTCGCTTATGCTAGCGGGCGAGTGGATGTTTAAATCTCTGCCGAGAGTGAAGAAAGGATTACAATTTACAAAGGGGTAATTGCGCGGTGAAGTGCTACGTGAAGTGCGTAGTAATATCTAAATGATTGTGTACTTTTAAATATGATATTTACACATTAAGAGACTTTGTAATTTTATTTGGATACCTAGAATAAGTGAATTTATTTTACTTATTTAACTTTTGCTTATGTTTGCATTTGTAATTGCTCTATTTTTGTATGTGTTCTGTGGCATTTACATCACGTGACTTCAAAATTCAACATGTAACAATGGCCTCGCTTGCGCATGCGCGCAACTCAACCAAAAATCAAATTTCTAAAATGTCTCAAACTAAAATCATCCCTTTTACCTGATATTATATTTTGAAGTCGTCGACGCAGAAAAGAGAAATTTTAGACACTGGACAATATGACTTTCAAACAGAAAGCATTGTGAAAAATGGAGAAACTCCTTGTTTTGAGTATTTTCTCCTTCTTTCACAATATTTTACAATTTCAGAGGTATAAACTGTCAATCATGTTAATCAACATTCGTCAAAACACCTTTAACTTCATTTCCTGCGACTTTTCATCTTTCCGCTTGACTGAACCACTAGATATCAAACACAGAGAAACGTTAATTAAGAAGGGCAGCTGTCGCCAATTTGGAGTGATCTTGTACCATAGAAAACAAAATTACACTATGTATATAATATAGCGACACATAAAAGAAAGGCGTTTTGAGTGATTGCTGTTCATATTCAAGTGTTGAGTTAACTGCAAAATACTCTGTATTCACATGCTTAGATTAGATATATATTTACTAGGGATGGGATCGAAAACTGAAAACGATATTCGAATATTCGTTTTTCGAATAATAAATCTGTATCCGATTTCAGGTTTATTCGAATGCTGGTACTCTTCCATTTCCTTTTTCAAATAATGGCGATTTTCCAAGTATAAGTGTAAGCAATTGTTTACGTATATATTGCATATTTTTAACTGTTCTACACTCATTTTCTTTCTCAACAGATATAGTTGAATTTCAAGTTGATGTAAATCAAGAAAAATATCCACTCAAAACAATAAACAGAATTGCAACGTTTTCTGATCCGTATATTCATTCACTCGTCGCTTGGTTACCGAATTTAATATTTAACCGAATCAAATAATTAATGAAGTAATGATATATTTTATTCATACAAAAAGCAAAGGGAGTTGGAAGAAAACAAAATGCGGACGATTCAATTTGTTCGCTGATGTGAATTCGATTTTAAAGATGTAAAGAGGAAAGCTGCATACTTTTGAGACGTACTGCTATGTTAAATATGATTTTTGCAACTGTTGCAATAGCTGACTATGATGTAAACATCGACTAAGTTTTGGTTAAGCTTGGAGGTTTTTACGAAACTTGACTTTCACTTTCGTAATGATATGCAGACTGTCACCGTTTATACATGTGTGTTTGTTAAAACATATCGATCAAACCGGTCGTCAAGGGGATGTCTGGTTACACATGATACGAACTCGGGTAAACGTACGCGTGACAATTATTTATTTATAATTGATACTTAGGGTTTGACATACGTTGTAAAAACATCAGAAACGAAACATACACACTCTTTATCACTTCACCCTTAATCATGATTAGCTCCAACTCGCGACCTCTGGCAGAATTGTACAAATAATCTTTGGTCATTTTTTTTTTTTAATTCTTATATACGAATATTCGTTCCCATCCCTAATATTTACGTACATGGTACTTTTCAGTTGGCAAAAACCTAAACGCTGTTTGAGACGGGAAACAAGTAACGAACAGGACAATTGTTGTCACAAATAACTAAATATAATATTAGGTGGTACTTCAAAATCTAGAACTTGTGATTTTCAGATGTTCAATGTTACTGACGATATGCACATATATACGTTCCTGTTTCAATTTCTTTTGAGGGAGGGGTTCTTATAATAGTATATGTATTAAATAAATTGATAATTAAATGCATTTAACTAGAATGGAGTGCTCCGCAGAGCACGTGTGTCACCTGCACCTACTCATTGAAAGTGTGACGAAAAAGTGTGACGGACGGACAGACAGACGCCAGACAGACGCCAGACAAAAAAAAGGAATCCCTAAGTGCCTACCATGCTACGCAGTGTGACACAAAAACACCATAGATAGAAATAATTCCGTTGGATTGTTTTTTCTATTCTCATATCTTAACATAATGTACCTGGACTAGTTCACAGTATGTACTTCCTTCTTTTTCACGACGTTAATTACAATGTGTTTTACCGTAATATCGTGCTACGTTCATTAACGCAAACAACTAACGCGACGTCTGCGCATGAGCACAGTCTGATTTCAAATAAAGTGTTTACTTTATGCGCTTTTACAGTTCCGATGAACCGAATATAAACCGAATATAAACCATTAACCATTTCCACATAGGATAAATCAGCAGCAGATGACTTTGAAAACATCTTTGTAAAAATATGTAAAATCTCTTAAAGTATAATTATTGAATAGAGTTGACATAATTGTGGCAAAAGGAGAAATTGCTCATCATGACCAATATCTCCAGTTGCCATAATTATTTCAAAAGTTGTCTGCTCCAAAGACGTCAGAGTGCGTCTGTAAGTGGGAAAGGGTATACGTGTGCAAATGCACATGTAAAACGATTTATATATCTTTGAAATTATTCAAAGACAACATTTTGCATTCATGGCCGCTTGACTATAATCAGTAACACAAAGTTTGCAGTATATAAGACTAATACTTTATGAATGTCCTATGTTGTAGAAACGTCAAATCTCGTCAGAAGCAAGAAAAGGGTTATCACCTTTAAACTGACGTTTGATGTCGGCAGTAACTGTTAGGGGTGCAGGAGGAGCCCCAACTGTACTGTTTTAGCCTTGTCCTACGAGCAGATGCATCTGCAGCATATGACTTTGGAAACATATTGACAAAGAGAGAAACTTCTCTTACTAATGAATTCTCCTTGTGACATACTGTATTATAGTTAATTTGATAATGGTACTTTTGAGCCATCTCGCGAGAAAACCAACATTATGGCATCTGCGTAATGTATCGCCCAGATCAGCCTGCGCAGTCCGCGCAGACTGATCCAGGCCGACACATTCCGTCTCAGGGGGATAGAGGTATAATAATAATAATAATAATAATAATAATAATAATAATAATAATATCTTTATTTTTTTAAGGTAATATCTAAGACACATACAGACAATTTAACAATGGCTATACATATCTTATTTTCATATGGCCTTCAACAATATTATAACACACACAAACATTACATTTAACAACATGCAAATTTCAATAATAAATTATGGCATGAGATACAAATTGAATTAATTTTCAATCATGTGAAGAAACTCCAACTACTTTAAACACAATTGTTAACATAATAACGGCAAGTAATCAAGATAGTGTTAGTATGGAACCTTTTCCAGAAGGTATTTCTTATAATTTCGTTTGAATGATACAATAGACGTTGAGTGCTTTATATGTGATGGAATGCTATTCCAGACTTTAAAACCAAAATATTTTAATGAATTTAATATGTAATTTGTTCTATGTTTGTAGGTCAATGCTAAATTGTTATTGGATTGTGAGCGTAGAGTGTGATATTTATTTTCCGAAAATATTAAAATGTCGTTCATGTATATTGGTGCCAAATTGTGAACGGTCTTGTAAATCAGCAAGGCGGTGTGATAGCGACACCTATCGTCAAACGAAAGCCAATGCAAGTCATGGAAAAGATCCGTTTTTGGTAGACCCGCGAGATTTTGCAAGTTTTATTCTTGCGGCCCTTCTCTGAATTGAAGATATCTTATTTCTGTATGTATTGGTTTCCATGTCCACAGACTACACAATCAAACACTGGTAGTATATAGTTATAATATAGTAATTTCATTTTCTCATTAAAGTAGTATATAATTTTTTTCAATAGCGCTATTTTAGTGTTTAATTTTCTGCATACAGAATCAATTTGTGAATAGAGTAATGATTTCTGAAACAGAAAATCCACAGGGGTGAAAAGTGTCTGCCTGTAGTATCCTGCGCGGCATGCTTATGCTGTTCCGGGTCGATAATTTACGCACGACTGTTGCACGACGTTGGTTTTCTCGAGGGTAGGCTCTTTTATTGCACGGGTGCATCAGCACCAGCGCATATATTGGTTGTGTTTAGAACTATCACTGGTGCAATGGGCTTGCGCATGCGCCGTGTTAATCGTCTTGATAACGCATGCGCCGTATTTTACCGTCAGCTCTCGGATATTTCCGTAGCAGTTCGTCACTAGACTGGTTCTTGTTTGAGTTTGCAATAGAAGATTAAGATTAGTGAACCAGTCTACTAATATGTAAAGCTTTAATAATTTAATGCAAATTAAAACCAGAGATATTTGTTAAAATAACATTTAAAAGGGAACATGTTCATAAATGCACAGTCGTTGAGCATACTTTTAGAATATTTTTACATAAACAAGAGGGCTATGATGTCCCTACATCGCTCACCTTAATTACACAATGTACTGCAATGCAAAGCACATCAAGACAATTATTCTGATTGCAACCTCCATAGTGTTAACAAGATTATCCTTCATTTGGCCTAGTGATCTATATTTTTTTACCTGATATGACTCATATTCCAACATGGACTAGATATCATCAAGACAACATTCTGACAAAGTTTCAACTTGCTCAAAGTAAAAAATGCGGCCTCCGGAGTTTGAACAATATTTTCCTATATTGATCTTGTTTCTGACCCAATATAACCCATATTCAAGCTGCTGTAGCAAAAAATGCCGCTCCTACAGTGTTAACAATATTTCCCTTAAATTTGGTATAGTGACTTAGTTTCTGACCCAATATGACCCATATTCGAACTTGGCCTAGACATTTTAACGACAAACATTTTGACAACATTTCAAACTTCTAAAGCAAAAATTGCTGCCTCTAGAATGTTAACAAGATTTTCTTTCAATTTGACCTTGTGACCTACTAATAAATTTTCATCATGCTCAAGTTAAAAATGCAATATCCAGAGTGTTAACCAGATTTTCCATCAATTTGGCCTAGTGACCTATTTTTTGACCCGGCGTGACCCATATTCGAACTTGGCTTAGATATCATTCAGTTCAACATTCTGACCACATTTTAAGCTGCTAAAGCAAAAATGTGGCTTCTACAGTGTTAACAAGATTTTACTTCAAATTAGTTTCTGACCCAATATGACCCATATTCGAACTTGACCTAGACATTTTTAAGACAATCATGCTGACAAAACTTCAATCTGCTGCATTAAAAATTGCGGCCTCTGAAGTGTTAACAAGATTTTCCTTCAATTTGACCTAGTGACCTACTTTTTGACCCGACATGACCAATGTTCGAACTTGACCTACATATCATCAATACTAATAATATTAATGATAAAGTTTCAATATGCTCAAGTTGAAAATGTGGCCTCCAGAGTGATAACAAGATTTCCTTTCAATTTGATCTAGTGACCTAGTTTTTGACCTCATATGGCCCAGTTTCAAACTTGTCCAAGATTTGATAGAGATGAATGTTCTGATAAACTTTCATGAAGATTGGATGGAAAATGTAGCCTGTCGAGTATTAACAAGAGCAAATGTTGACGACGCACGACGGGAGACTCACGACGGACGGACGCCGGACAAAATGTGATCATAATAGCTCACCTTGCACTTCGTGCATAGGTGAGCTAAAAACAAATCACGAATGCACAGAATGAATCTTCACAATAATCTTAGAAGATCAGTGAACCAGTCTATTTATATGCGAGTAGTTTTTTTTATAATTAAAATGTAAATTAAAACCATAGAATAACAGGAAAATGGGAATTCTTTTATAAATGAGAAGTTATTGTGCTAAATTTTGCGATTTTTAAGAATTTATTAAGGAAAAAAAGGACGCGCATGCGCAGACAAATATTTACAATAATTTTGGGAGATCGAGGTCAACACGTTGGGAAAAAGTATTTTTGTTTTCGTTTTACGTATTTAACACAAGAGGCCCATGAGGGCCTATGCTCTACTGTTATGGTTCTTTGGTCATTTTCAATCCAGAGCATGTATGTATGGTGAAGATAGGATAGTAAATAGAGGCTCTTTTGTGTCCACAAGCGCTGTTATAACAATTTTGACAATTTCAAGGGCCATAATCCAGTCTTACATGGGCGGATCTGGCTGGTTTGCGAAAGGAACCGAGCTCTCATCAATATTTAACTACTATCTAAGTTTGGTGAAGATCGGATAGTAAATGGAGGCTCTTTTGTGTTCACAAGCTGTATTATAGCAATTTTGACAATTTCAAGGGCCATAATCCAGTCTTGCATGGGCAGATCTGGCTGTTTTGCGTATGGAACCGAGCTCTCGTCAATATTTAACTACTATCTGAGTCTGGTGAAGATTAGTTAGTAAATGTAGCCTCTATTGTGTTCACAAGCTCAATTATAGCAATTTTGACCATTTCAAGGGCCATAATCCAGTCTTGCATGGGCGGCGAAAGGATCCGAGCTCTCATGGATATCTATCTACTGTATAAGTTTGATTGAGATACAATCAAAACTGAAGACTTTATCGCGTTCACAAGCTCTATTATAGCAATGCAAAGGCACATCTGGCTGGTTTTCCAAAGGAACCGAGCTCTCATCAATATTTTTAAAACTACTATCTGAGTTTGGTGAAGATTAGTTAGTAAATGGCAGATGATAAATGGAGCCTCTATTGTGTTCACAAGCTCTATTATAGCAATTTTGACAATTTCAAGGGTCATAATCCAGTCCATAATATGCGGATCTGGCTGGTTTGCGAAAGGAACCGAGCTCTCATGGATATATAACTACTATAACTCGAATCGTACGAAGAGCGAAATCAGATATTAAAGTATCGCCAGTGATATTTATTAAAAAACATTAAAAAACCTAAATTTGAATATAAATAATGTGATAAATCGTAGACATTATATTATGATGAAACAGGCTATGATTGACTTTTTATGAATTCATTTGTAAAAAGAAATGATAGTGCTTCGTAAGCCTTTGAAGGCTGGCTATTATATATTATTGAATTGTATTGTATTGTGTTGTATGTATAGGTTGCACTTTAAATAATCAAATATCTATCTATCTATCTATAAGTTTGATTGAGATTCAATCAAAACTGAAGACTGTATCGCGTTCACAAGCAATTGTTTACGGTCGCACGGACGCACGGACGTACTCATGAAGTGTATTTGTGGGGTTATTTCTTTTGTTTCAAACTTGTGGGTTGCAACCCATATGTATGCTATTCATTCCGTAAGTATTCCCCTTTTACGGAATGAATAGCATTAATATGCAAATAAGATACTGTACTTGTTATAAAACAAACAATTTTTTTTTTTATCTAAGTGTCTTTATAAGGGTGGTGGGTTTACCATTTCTTCATGAATGTGCTTGATTTATTCACACAATTCTTTATTTCCATAGACAATGTGGCGAAACATGGAGCCTACAGTTAAGTTTAAGTGTCTTATCCAGTGAAAATTCCAAGGTGCCGGATGGATACGTACATACAGATGAAACCCATATAGTCTGGACCAGTCGTATCGGCCTATTGTTTTAGAATTGAACGGTTTATCCAGTAAAGCAGTCGGGGAGCATAACGTATATCCACGTGTATCAAATCAGGTCGTTTTTTGGCAATATCTCTGTTATAAAACATTGAATTGTACGAATATAAATCTTTTCTGTAATCGTTTCTATAGCCTTCCATCCATAACGTAAGAAACGTTGCGTTTGTCTTTGTCATTATGAATGAATTTAACAAGTAATTATTGGATTGAAGACAGAGCGTCATGTCGAACTCTTTTAAAGCTTCTAAATCTCGCAGGACAATGACATCAGTATCGAAATAGATTCCTCCTAGTTTTATTAGAGCCTCCAATCTCATAATGTCTCCAGAATGTTCATGGAATTTGATCTTTTGGCCGAATATGTACAAAGGACGCGGACGTTTACAGTGTAATATGTTGGGATATATTTTAATGATATAGTTCCAATATTTACCGTGTGGTAAAAACTCTCCGTGGAATATAATTAAACAAGGTCTCACGTAACGTATTACACTCAACATACTCAGAAACATATGGAACTTCATTTCGTTTTTAAAGTACCAAACATAATGGACTATATTTGGAATACCTCTGATATCATTACAACAGCTGTTTGTGAACTTGGCGAGACATGTATCGTTCAAGGCTACAACTTGAATGTCATCTGATCTGTAAGTGAAAGAAGGTTCCAGTCGTGGTTTATTTCTATCACAGGTTAAGGAATATTTCAGCCTCTTTTTGTTTGCTAAATCCTCAGGTATCACATACTTCGGACATTTCCTCTTCCGTTTGAAAGTCCAGTCCGTGAAATCAGATGGAGTATCCGGCCATATTAAATATTTATATGCGTTTGACTTCATGGCGCAATACGGTTCAAAGTAAGTCTCGTTCCTAAAATCTGACGGAACCATTTTATGTACAAAATGGGCCGAAGTTCCTTCGTGTTTTATGGCAGTTATGTCGCTTTTCATATTGCGCGATATATGTTTACTTTTGATAAGTATTGATTCGTTTACTTTTGTTTTATCAGTTTTTAATACAGATTGTGCTGCGAGATTCGTTATTTATGTGTTATGTTGTAATTGTAGGTTGATTGAATCTTTACCGTTCTGATCTGTCTCATTTAGTATGGTATCGCTTGCTACCAGTTTTATCTTGAAACTATTACCTGAAAAAGAGTGAAATTGTGTCTACAAAAAGGTAGAAGCAGCGTCTGGTGATAACTGATCTTATATATAACATATGAGCCGATCCATGAGAAAACCAAACATTATCGACTCTGCGTAATATATCGGCCAAGATCAGCCTGCGCAGTCCGCGGAAGCTAATCCGGGTCCATTACTGAAACAGAAAATCCACAGGAGGCGAAACGTGTCTCCACCGGGTTAGACTGCGCGGAATGCTTAGGCTGATCCGGGTCGATACTTTACACAGAGTCCACCATGTTGGTTTTCTCGTGGAACGGCTCATATTATTTACAGTAAATTACCAAATTTAAAATTGTTCCCTCTGAAATCTGTTTGTCTGATAACATGATAGTATGGTAGAGTTGTTTTGCAGCAATGCTTATATTTGTTTAAATATTGATTCCAAACATCAAGTTGTAATGGTCCACTGTAGAGTTAACCAATATCAGTAGTTTTACTACTATAATATATATGCGATAGCGGTGTATAAAGGAATGAGGCCAATAAAGTCGCCATTGTTGGTTGTCATAACTAAACGTATGTTGAGAGTGACGTAAACTACCTTACAAATAAATAAACAAATACATTATATTATTAATTCAATCGCCATAATTTCGAACACCAGCTGATTTAAATACATATATATAGTTTTACTACTACATGTATATGCGATAGTGATGTATAAAGAAATGTGGCCAATAAAGTCGCCATTGTTGGTTGTCATAACTAAACGTATGTTGAGAGCGACGTAAAATACCTTACAAATAAACAAACAAATACATTATATTATTAATTAAATCGCCATAATTTCGAACACCAGCTGATTTAAATACATAGTTTTACTACTATAATATAAATGCGATAGCGATGTATAAAGGAATGTGGCCAATAAAGTCGCCATTGTTGGTTGTCATAACTAAACGTATGTTGAGAGTGACGTAAAATACCATACAAACAAACAAACAAATACATTGTATTATTAATTCAATCGCCATAATTCGAACACCAGCCGATTTAAATACATGGTTTAACTACTACATGTATATGCGATAGCGGTGTATAAGGGGAGGTGACCAATAAAGACGCCATTGTTGGTTGTCCGGGTAAATGGACCAGTAGAAATGATAACCTAAACGACGCGATATAACTTAACGTATGTTGAGAGCGACGTAAAACACCTTACAAATAAACAAACAAATACATTATATTATCAATTCAATCGCCATAATTTGAACACCAGCTAATTTAAATACATAGTTTAATTCGTACTATTTTTAGCACGGATACATGTTAGGAAAACAGTATAATGTTACTGGAAATGGGTATATAGGTACAACTACCACTTCTACAGCTTACAGCAAAGTTAAGCAACGTACATCGCGGTTAGTGCCTTGATGGGTGACCCGCGAGGGCTTATCTCCGTGAAGAACCCGGTACACGTTACACATGGTGGCAGCGGCGGGATTGTCGGGTGACATCCCCATCATCCCCGGACGCCGATGGTTCCCAGTGCACTTTTTTGACTTCGGGTCGAAGTTAAGTGAAAGAGGGAGAAATGTAACGGGAATGGGGTATAGGTACAACTACCACTTCTACATCCTTTTATAGCGACGTTGGTAGATTGGTTGGCTTTTTCACAAAAATTAGGAACATACATCACGATTAGTGCCTGGATGGGTGACCCGCAATGGCTTATCTCCGTGACGGACCCGGTACACGTTACAATAGCATCGGCTATGATTTCTCAAACGAGCCATCAGAACTGCACAGACCAATGAATATCAACCTTATCACATTTTTACACGTGCGAAATATTGTTTCGAATGTCTTAAAGCACAACTCTACTAACATAGCCTTTGAAAGAGTCTGTATCAGGCGACAATTAAACAACCAGCGGAAAGATGGGAAATCTCTCTGTACGAATGTATTTAATTTGAGAAAATAGTAGAGCGTTTGCAAGTGGGAAAGGTATTTAATACAATAGGACAGTGGTAGTAGAGTATCGTCCTCCCGTACCAATGGTCCCATGTTCGAATATCTTGATGCGCGAGGTTTGTCTTCTTTTTCACACACAAGGCGAAAATCTCAAATAACTAAATTAAACTAAAATTGATCTTAGTCTTTATTGACTGGCCCGTTTTATTCTGGAGAACACGTGTTTTTATCAAATTCAAACAGTACATCATTTATCTCAACATGAGTATGTTCACATTTGCTTTAAATAAAATAAATCTAGGAACTATTCCTGAAAAAGTTTAAGATCAGGTAAATATGTTGCATTAATATTATAGCTGTTTTAGTCATATCATGGTGTGTCGTCGATAACATTTGAGCCGTCCCGCGAGAAAACAAACATTGTGGACTCTGCGTAGATGTATCGACCAGGATAAGCCTAAGCTTTGACACGCAGGCTAACACGGATAGACAATTCTCGCCTCCTAAGGATTTTCTGTTTCAGGAATCATTACTCTATACCTCTATCCCTCTGTGGCGGAATGTGTCGACCCGGATCAGTATGCGCGGACTGCACAGGCTGATCAGTGTCAATATATTACGCTGATGCCATAATGTTGGATTTCTCGCGGGAAGGCTCATTTCCAATGATTACAAAAAGGATAAGATCAGGTATTATTATAATATTGACGATAAATAAAATTACATGACATTCACAAAAAAACAAATTATAAGCCTTACTGCTAAATAGAAATGTAATCACAAGTATCGTGATGGAACTCGCCAAAATAATCCTTAAATATGTGTTACGCATCGACAGAATGTCCCAATTTGATGAAGACAACATCATTGTCTTGTTTTATTTATAAAAAGGGATCTATACAACAACCTATTACAGCATATACTTAGTACATTTACGTCCTTTTATGTTGGGGGATTTACCCAAATTGATTCTCGATCAAATACGAATTAACAGAGCATATTGGTTCCTGTTCGTGAAACACTTCAGAATAACTGATAGGCTTGTGGATGTGTTCCCTACGTAAAGTATCGACCTGGATCAGCCTAAGCATGCCGCGCAGGCCTACCTGGATATACACTTTTCGCCTCCTGTTGATTTTCTGTTTCACGAATCATTACTCTATCCCCCTGTGACGACCCGGACCAGTCTGCACGGACTGCGCAGGCTATCTGTGTCGATACATTACGCAGAGGCCATAATGTTGGCTTTCTCACGCGAGGGCTCATCTCAATGATTACAAAAAGGATAAGATCAGGTTTAATATTGGCCCTAGTTCGCTCACCTGAATTATACAATGTACTGCAATGCAAAACACATCAAGACAATTATTCTGAATGCAACCTCCACAGTGTTAACAAGATCTTTTTCGTCATTTGGTCATATGATCTATATTTATGTTACCTGATATGACCCATATTCCAACATGGACTAGATATCATCAAGACAACATTCTGACAAAGTTTCAACTTGCTCAAAGTAAAAATGTGGCCTCCGGAGTTTGAACAATATTTTCCTTGCGTCTTCTACAGTAAACATTTCTGTAAATTAAACATTACTATCATTTTTTTAAAAAGTATTTGGTATGGCCCAACCAGGAATCGAACCTGGGATGTCCCGCACCCGAGGCAAACTCTCTACAACTACACCGCCGAAGCGGTATATGTGAAAATCAGAAAGCTTAATTTTAAATATAAATAATGTAAAGACGTAACGAAATGAACAAAACATAAGTTCAAACACATATATATTTCTAAACAAATAATCAAAACACTGAGGTGCTGACGGCCTGGGGACTGCAGAAAGGTTAGAGAAGTAGGGAAAATGTGAAAGGAAATAAATATTTCAGCTTATAATTATGTACTTATTGTTAAGAAGTTGAAAGATCATATCAAAAATAGTAAATATTATGAAACTGCCATTTTGAAAACAGGAGGACCTTTTTGGCACTATATCGCTCACCTGATTGCAAGAGCTCACATGTATACACATTTAAGACATGAAGAATCAAAGGAAAATTTGACAGCAGGTACAGGCAGAATATTTTGAAGTTTCTGCCTTATTATATGTCAATGTAAAGTCTACTTCCATGAAGTAGAAATAATTCTCTAAACCATGTACTAGACTTGGAGAAAGTGTTTGAACAATGCAAAACTCATCAAGACAATTCAAAATGTAACCTACAGAGAGTGTTATTAAGATTTTCCTTCATTTGGCCAAGTGACCTATTTTCTATTTAAACTGATATGATCCATATTCGAACATGGACTAGATATCATCAATACAAACATTCTGACTAAGTTTCAAGCTGCTGAAGCAAGAAAGTCGGCCTCCAGAGTTGGCCAACATGCTCAACTTCAGAGTGTTAACAAGATTTCCCTCCAATTTGGCCTAGTGACCTAGTTTCTGACCCAATATACCCATAGTCGAACTTGACTTAGATATCATTAAGACAAACACTCTAACAAGAATGCCGTTGATACCTCCAAAGCGATTGCGGGCACCTGCACAGCGCGATCGGGACGCCCGGTTGAGAGAGAGGTTGGCGTTTGCAAGCTACCGCTACAACTTAGTTATTGGTGCATTGGTTGCTGAAGAGGAGAGGAATTGTCTCATTCACTTCAATACCACTCTCCCTCTCTTGTGGGTATTGCTCTCTCCTTCTCCTTCAGTCCTCCCTTCTTTTCTAGGGCATATTGTAGTACTAATACTCTGACACTTTTGTGATAAACTGTTTATTTAATTGTTACCTTCTGTGAAGGGCGCGACTGGATAATCTGATGAATGATGCGACGAGCCGGCTTTTATAACCTGCGAGCAACAGTGGGTGGTCGGCCAAACGCCGGCCTGTCCCCGGTCAATGTCTGCCCGATTTCCGGTCGGGCTCTGAGCGGCGAAGTTGGCCCGGCGCTCGCACGATATGTGTTATGCCCGGCCGGACATGGGGCAGGCATCAACAAATTAATCTGCGATCAGTTTGCGACGAGGTTTTAAGTCCGAGTTTAAAGTAACTCGATACTCGCTAGGGTTTCAACCGAAAATGCCGCAAACTACTCGCAAACATATCGCAAGGTAATTGTGACTGGGGTTTAAGTGATACTAGGTAGGCTTCATTTTTAATTCATAAATATGCTTTTAATCCATATAAATCTGCAGAAGACGTTGAAAAACATAAATTTTGATATCCATATCTCTATGTACAGACATAAGGCACATTCCTGTAAGCATTTTCTTCGCCATTGATGATCTTCAGTCGGACTTCACGGGGCCAATAGTTGAAATCCTTTCTTCGAACTCGCAACTTGTAACCAAAAATGTGATCGCTATCCAACGAATGTGTGGACATTCGTTTCGCTTGACTTCCTTAATCAAGTAGTCAAAGGTCGGTAAGATAAGAGTGATATTACACCCCATTTGGGTCGTGCACGGGCCCTACGAGCCTCCGCTAAATCCGCCACTGCAATTGGCACGCGACTTTCTTTGTTTAAACCGTGCCCCGATAGCTTAGTTGGTAGCGACGCGGGCTGTCAATCCAGTGGTTGTGAGTTCGAATCCCAGCTCGGCCAACATTCTTTCCGACGTTTGACAAAAGTCACTGTGACATGCGACATTCGTCTTTCACCAATGGGCTGTTTAACAATCTATGTGGAAAAGCAGCCAGTTGCTTGGAAAGTATGTGGTGTAGTGTACTGGTATGGGAAAACCAGGAAACACATGAGTAGGTTAACTGGTCGCATTGATATGACTGAAAAATTGTTGAAAACGGCATTAACACCTAATCAATTGTTAACCATTTATTTTTTTTGTCGCACGGGCCCTACGCACCCCCGGTAAATTCGCCACTGTATTCGGCTCGCGACTTCTTTGTTTTTTCCCGTTCCACTTCGCAATTGTTAATAAGCTTCAATATTTGACATCTCGGCGCATTAATTTCTAAAGCATTTGTTAAACTTGTATTGCTGTACTCACGCCTTAAGTTGTTGACTGATGTTCGAACAACATTATAATGATCTTTTTTGGGGGAGATCTTGACCTTTTAAATGCAGTTTAGTTGAATCCATAATGAACTATTTTTCTCGCGCAGTCTCACACTAAAATGCGTTGTTATGTGTTAGCTGCCAACTCCTAAAAAAATAGTTTTACTACTATGACCAGGGGCTAAAGCCCCAGGCAAAAAAGACGTTTGTTAAGGTATTATTACACACGCACATGTATCCCAACCGATATTTCCAGATCAACATTAACCCTTTCGAAATACAACACATTTTCACCAGACAATTCTGTATAAATTTAGTCATCTCTTTGGAAATTATTTATGAATATAAGAACAATTATTGAATAAAGTTGAAAACACTGCTCATTGAGTTTTTAAAACTTGTTTCAGAAGTGATTCATATTCCAAATATGATATTAATTTATACAGTTATCATTTGATTATGTCAAATGTCACATTACTTATCAGTTCATTATTAAATAGGATTATAAATGTACTTCCAAACTAAGGTTTTGCATATTTACAGAAAATGGGTAAACAGTGTTAGTCCACGATCCCATTCAAACATGCAACAACTCTAAAGCACCAACAATATGAAAATGTACAAAAACAAAGCTAATATGGTTCACGACGTCATAATCTTATTATTTTCAAACCTTAAATATTATACAATACAATACAATACAATATGTTTATCTAGTAATTTAGGCCTCTGGCCCATTATAAAAATGTACATATACATTAACAAATCTACATGAATGATATCCCATTAAAGAGATTGAAGTATAGCAAATGTTCTGTATCACTCGATATGTTCATCTCTCCTTTTGTAAAAGGACTTTCATCTCTTTTTCAAAGCTATACCTTCAACAAGTTTTAATGTTTCTATAGTTAGGTCCATGTTATCAAAGTTATGTGTTGCAATTGTGTTGCACAAAGGAAAGGGGGTTAATACATCAAATCTGATATGCAGAAGTTAATATTATCCGAATAGTTAACTAATTTGTTTTTATATCTAGATTTCATGCAAATTATGCATAATTTACACAATAAATATAATAATGATGTTTAATCTAATAATACAAGAATTAAAACGTATATGGCTTAGCTGATAGTATATTCCGTATAACTTAAAATCCTGATTTTAAATGACTCTACCAAAATTTTGGCAAGAGTTTTTATGCACATCGGTCGGTTCTTTTGTTGGATATCAGTTGATTTCCACTTTGCGTGGAAGTATAAAGTCCTGAGCTCATCATTAGCAGGACATACCATCAAGAAATGGAACACATCCTCCACCTAATGTATATTTTGTTTAAGGCACAAATCACAAAAACATTCTAGTTGACGGGGATTGGCCAATTTCACTTAACTTCGTTCGCACGTATAGCAGTTGTTGATTTTTTGTATTTTGTATACATTCCCAGTGCATTCTATACATATTTACACGTTAACGAAATGTCATATACTTCATGCATTCTGGTGAAAGGTAACACTCATTTGTAGGTAAACAAAGGCTTTTTAGGGACTATTTGCATGACCGCGGATGTATTTGGCGTAATTTGACCTTAAACCTATAATTAATTGATTGATTGATGTTTTATGCCGCTTTCAACAATGTTCAAGGTATATCACGGCGTTTCCAGGGCAAGTTACCAGTTCTACTATGTATCTTGACACTAGCCAGTCAGTCGTTATGCTAAACCTCGAACCCGGAGCGACAAGGAGGCAACCATTATTACCTTTTTTTAAAGTCTTTGGTATGACCCGGCCAGGGATCGATCCCGCAATCTCTCGATCCCGAGGCGGATGCTTTACAACTGACCACAGATAAGATTACCAATATAAATAAACGGAAAAGAGGAGCAGTGATTGTCGATTGTTCGATTGTATAGAACAGAGCGTTGGGTGGTCATGGGTATTTAAGTGTTAAGGGGCAATTTGAGGTTAGCGTCAGGTATTTGGAACAAGACATCACAAGTTCCATCCCAAATTGTGACGATTAGGGTGGGGTGGCTTTGGGCAAGGCACATTTCCTAGACTAGTCCTAGTTTTTATTTACCCAGGGATCATGAATAAGTGAATTGTCGTCGTGAATTAAATGAAATACATGTTGAAAACGGTGTAAAACCCCAATAAAACCAACACACATACACGAGTACAACACATTCCCACTGTTCATCATCAGCTGAATTCAAGATTATACAAATTATGGAAAATTAAATGATTAAGGTAAAGCAATCTTGTTATAATTCACAATTTTATTATGAAATCTGGTATATAAAATACTAATTTCAAAATCAGTTTGTTTGTTTCCTTTATTTCCCCCATATATTTGGAGATTTCTTTACATACAAATAAATATGAATATAACAATTAAAACAAAAATGGAGAGACATATTTCTTTCATCCAAGCTGACATGTTATCATTCTTCATTCACTCACACCCTCATACGCCCAACCACTCATTTATTCTTTCACGAATTCACTCATGGTATATCATGTTTGTTTTTAAATGTATACATTGAGCCCTATTTAACTAGATAATAGTTCGTGTTGGACTTCCTGGTTATAAGAGTACAATTTGATCGGATATGATATAGGTATCCGATCAATGCCTCTCTTATTTATAGTAATTGGTACTGACATTTAAGGATATCTGTTGAACAGGCCAACATGCCTGCAAACAGCTGCAACATATGAGTGGCATAACCTGTAAAAATCTTGGATTCAATGAATATATGTGTTAGGGTACATTCCAGGAACCTTTCTCAAGACATACTTATCATCGATGTCGCTGATGAGCTCTTTATATAATGATTGGACGTTGAGTTGTTTGACTAAATCAAGGAATGTAATACGTAAGGAGTATGTGGCGTGGCAGGATGCTACGTAATGACTTACATAGTCATAATGAGTGACTTGATCACAGTGCGGACACATGCTGTGTTCACGGTTACTTGGGGTTCGGGCCCATACTTTTGACACAATATATGCAGAGCGTAGTTCATCGGTTTGAGATGCTATGTTCCAGACAATCGCTATATTTCGGAAGGGGTGAATTATGGGGATATGCGCGTAATCTCTTTCTTGCGTAAATTGGTTCGTCATTGATTGGTCTTCAACCGTTTTGATAACATAACGGATGGTGTTACTGTTGTTCCATGATGTTTTACTGGGGAAAGTTTTGTTACACATGTATATTTGTATGAAGTTGGTATTGCTATATTTTCTTAATAAGGAGTATATATCTGGCACAAAACATCGAACGTGGAATGGCTTTATAATATGCATGTATAACGTGAATAGGAATATGGCTTTAACAATAGAGCTTGGTGAAATGGAGATCATCTTTTGTTAAAAATGTTAACTTTTGAATATGAATGACCGAGTTCAATGGGTATATACCTAGCATGGATTCTGTTATATGCGACCTGGTTCTGCTAGGGTGCCCTTGAATGTTTTTCAATATGGAGTGCTGGAACTTATTTATTTGTCATACATCCTGATTATTCATGTTTTCAGTCCTATTGCCTAGCTGGGTAGAATCACTCAAAAAGCATGAGTATACGCAAACAAAACGACATTTTAAGGCATGGCAGGCAATTGCTTCTCTTACAACAATGTGTTCAGGTATATTGCATAGCTGGGTTGATTCACCTAGGGATCACGAGTGTGTGAACTGACGAGGTGGTATGACTGGAATGATGTGGAAAACGGCCTAAAACACCCAACAATACAAACAAAACGACCTCTGAAAGCAGGGCGCGCAATTGCTCCCTTTATCTGTGTGCTCAGTACTATTGAGTAGCTGGATTGAATTACCCAGGACGCACGAGTATGTGAACAGTGCGGGTGATTTGACATATATGATGTTGAAACCGGCGTAAAACACCCAACAATACAAACAAAACGACCTTTGAAATCACGATAAGCAATGGCTCCTCTTTCCACACTGTTTTCAATCCTAATGCACAGCTGGGTAGATTCTCCCAGGTCCCATCCCATGAGTTTGTGAACTGTGAGAGTGATTGGACATAAATGCTGTTAAAGACGGCCTATAAACCCCAACAATGCAATCACATTGACCTTTCAAAACATGACGAGCAATGCCTCCTTATACCACACTGTTTTCGGTCCCATCGCGTAGATGGGTTGTTTCACCCAGGAGGCATTTGTGTGTGAGCAGTGAGGTGTATTTAACATAAATGAGGTTGAAAACGGCCTAAAACAACCAACAACGCAATCAAAACGACTTTTGAAAACATGATGAGCAATGGCTCCTCTTACCGCACTGTTTTCAGTCCTATTGCCTAGCCGAGTACAATCACCCAAAAAACACGAGTATGTGGACTGTGATGGCGATTGGGCATACATGCTGTTTAAAACGGCCTAAAACCCAAACAATGCAAGCAAAATGACCTTTGTAAACATGATGAGCAATGGCTGTTTTTATCACAATGTTTTCGATAGATCATTTATAGGGAGTGTATGCTTATGGGAAAATCGTTCACTGTAACGCCGAAAGAATTTGGCCTGCAGAGGTGCGAAGACCAGTGAACACATACACACCCTTTCCCACATGCAGATATTTTATGCCACTTTTCACACTTATTTAGTCATGCAACAACTCGCTTCCAAGACCAAAACATAAACAATGCAAGCAACACGACCTTTGTAACAGTGTGTTCAGTACTATTGAGTAGCTGGGTTGAACCACCCAGGAAGCATGAGTATGTGAACAGTGCGTGTGATTGGACATATATGATGTTGAAACCGGCGTAAAACACCCAACAATACAAACAAAACGAACTTTGAAATCATAATTAGCAATGGCTCCTCTTTCCACACTGTTTTCAGTCCTAACGCATAGCTGGGTTGAATCACCCAGGACGCATGAGTATGTGAACAGTGCGTGCGATTTGACATATATGATGTTGAAAACGGCGTAAAACACCCAACAAAGCAATCAAAACGACCTTTGAAAACATGATGAGCAATGGCTCCTCGTACACCACTGTTTTCAGTCCTATTGCCTAGCTTGGTAGAATCACTAAAAACACATGAGTATGTGCAAACAAAACGACATTTTAAAGCATGGCGGGCAATTGCTTTTCTTACCACAATGTGTTCAGGTCTGTTGCATAGCTGGGTTGATTTACCCAGGGATCACGAGTGTAAGAACTGACGGGGTGGTATGACTTAAATGATGTGAAAAACGGCCTAAAACACCCAACAATACAAACAAAACGACCTCTGAAAGCAGGGCGGGAAAGTGCTCCCTTTGTCACAGTGTGTTCAGTACTATTGAGTAGCTGGATTGAATTACCCAGGAAGCATGAGTATGTGAACAGTGCGGGTGATTTGACATATATGATGTTGAAACCGGTGTAAAACACCCAACAATACAAACAAAACGACCTTTGAAATCATGATTAGCAATGGCTCCTCTTTCCACACTGTTTTCAGTCCTAACGCATAGCTGGGTTGAATCACCCAGGACGCATGAGTATGTGAACAGTGCGTGCGATTTGACATATATGATGTTGAAAACGACGTAAAACACCCAACAACGCAATCAAAACGACGTTTGAAAACATGATGAGCAATGGCTCTTCGTACCACACTGTGTTCAGTCCTATTGCCTACATGTAGCTGGGTAGAATCACTCAAAAGACATCAGTATGTGCAAACAAAACGACATTTTAAAGCATGGCGGGCAATTGCTTCTCTTACCACAATGTGTTCAGGTCTGTTGCATAGCTGGGTTGATTCACCCAGGGATCACGAGTGTGTGAACTGACGGGGTGGTATGACTGGAATGATGTGGAAAACGGCCTAAAGCACCCAACAATACAAACAAAACGACCTCTGAAAGCAGGGCGGGCAAGTGCTCCCTTTCTCAGTGTGTTCAGTACTATTGAGTAGCTGATTGAATTACCCAGGACGCAAGAGTATTTGAACAGTGCGGGTGATTTGACATATATGATGTTGAAACCGGCGTAAAACACCGAACAATACAAACAAAACGACCTTTGAAATCATGATTAGCAATGGCTCCTCTTTCCACAGTGTTTTCAGTCCTAACGCATAGCTGGGTTTATTCTCCCAGGTCCCATGAGTTTGTGAACTGTGAGAGTGATTGGACATAGACGCTGTTGAAAACGGCCTATAAACCCCAACAATGCAATCACATTGACTGTTGAAAACATGATGAGCAATGGCTCCTTATACCACACTGTTTTCGGTCCCATCGCGTAGATGGGTTGATTCACCAAGGAAGCATGTGTGTGTGAGCAGTGAGGTGTATTTAACATAGATGCTGTTGAAAACGGCCTAAAACAACCAACAACGCAATCAAAACGACCTTTGAAAACATGACGAGCAGTGGCTCTTCTTACCACACTGTTTTCTGTCCTATTGCCTAGCCGGGTAGAATCACCCAAACAACACGAGTATGTGCACTGTGATGGCGATTGGGCATACATGCTGTTGAAAACGGCCTAAACCGCCAACAATGCAAGCAACACGACCTTTGAAAACATGATGAGCAATGGCTGTTTTTATCACAATGTTTTCGATAGTTCATTTATAGGGAGAGTATGCATGTGGGAACGGGGTTATGGGAAATCGTTCACTGTACCGCCGAAAGGGATTTGGCCTGCAGAGGTGCGAAGACCAGTGAACGCATACTCACCCTTTCCCACATGCAGATAGTTTATGCCACTTTCCACACTTATTTAGTCATGCAACAACTCGCTTCCAAGATCAAAACCCATACAATGCAAACAAAACGACATTTTAAAGCATGGCGGGCAATTGCTTCTCTTGCCACAATGTGTTCAGGTCTATTGCATAGCTGGGTTGATTCACCCAGGGATCACGAATGTGTGGACTGACGAGGTGGTATGACTTGAATGATGTGGAAAACGGCCTAAAACACCCAACAATACCAACAAAACGACCTCTGAAAGCAGGACGGGCAATGGCTCCCTTTGTCACAGTGTGTTCAGTACTATTGAGTAGCTGGGTTGAATCACCCAGAACGCATGAGTATGTGAACAGTGCGTGTGATTTGACATATATGATGTTGAAACCGGCGTAAAACACCCAACAATACAAACAAAACGACCTTTGAAATCATGATTAGCAATGGCTCCTCTTTCCACACTGTTTTCAGTCCTAACGCATAGCTGGGTTTAATCACCCAGGACGCATGAGTATGTGAACAATGCGTGCGATTTGACATATTTGATGTTGAAAACGGCGTGAAACACCCAACAACGCAATCAAAACGATCTTTGAAAACATGATGAGCAATTGCTCCTCGTACCACACTGTGTTCAGTCCTATTGCCTACATGTAGCTGGGTAGAACCTTCAAAAGACATGAGTGTGTGCAAACAAAACGACAGTGTAAAGCATGGCGGGCAATTGCTTCTCTTAACACAATGTGTTCAGGTCTGTTGAATAGCTGGGTTGATTCACCCAGGGATCACGAGTGTGTGAACTGACGGGGTGGTATGACTGGAATGATGTGGAAAACGGCCTAAAGCACCCAACAATACAAACAAAACGACCTCTGAAAGCAGGGCGGGCAAGTGCTCCCTTTGTCACAGTGTGTTCAGTACTATTGAGTAGCTGGATTGAATTACCCAGGACGCATGAGTATGTGAACAGTGCGGGTGATTTGACATATATGATGTTGAAACCGGCGTAAAACACCCAACAATACAAACAAAACGACCTTTGAAATCATTATTAGCAATGGCTCCTCTTTCCACACTGTTTTCAGTCCTAACGCATAGCTGGGTTGATTCTCCCAGGTCCCATGAGTTTGTGAACTGTGAGAGTGATTGGACATAAACGCTGTTGAAAAGGCCTATAAACCCCAACAATGCAATCACATTGAAAACATGATGAGCAATGGCTCCTTATACCACACTGTTTTCGGTCCTATCGCGTAGATGGGTTGATTCACCCAGGAAGCATGTGTGTGTGAGAAGTGAAGTGTATTTAACATAGATGCTGTTGAAAACGAACTAAAACAACCAACAACGCAATCAAAACGACCTTTGAAAACATGACGAGCAATGGCTCCTCTTACCACACTGTTTTCAGTCCTATTGCCTAGCCGAGTAGAATCACCCAAACAACACGAGTATGTGCACTGTGATGGCGATTGGGCATACATGCTGTTGAAAACGGCCTAAACCGCCAACAATGCAAGCAACACGACCTTTGAAAACATGATGAGCAATGGCTGTTTTTATCACAATGTTTTCGATAGTTCATTTATAGGGAGAGTATGCATGTGGGAACGGGGTTATGGGAAAATCGTTCACTGTACCGCCGAAAGGGATTTGGCCTGCAGAGGTGCGAAGACCAGTGAACGTATACTCACCCTTTCCCACATGCAGATAGTTTATGCCACTTTCCACACTTATTTAGTCATGCAACAACTCGCTTCCAAGATCAAAACCCATACAATGCAAACAAAACGACATTTTAAAGCATGGAGGGCAATTGATTCTCTTGCCACAATGTGTTCAGGTATATTGCATAGCTGGGTTGATTCACCAAGGGATCACGAGTGTGTGGACTGACGGGGTGGTATGACTTCAATGATGTGGAAAACGGCCTAAAACACCCAACTATACCAAAAAAAACGACCTCTGAAAGCAGGACGGGCAATTGCTCCCTTTGTCACAGTGTGTTCAGTACTATTGAGTAGCTGGGTTGAATCACCCAGGACGCACGAGTATGTGAACAGTGCGTGTGATTTGACATATATGATGTTGAAACCGGCGTAAAACACCCAACAATACAAACAAAACGACCTTTGAAATCATAATTAGCAATGGCTCCTCTTTCCACACTGTTTTCAATCCTAACTCATAGCTGGGTGGAATCACCCAGGACGCATGAGTATGTGAACAGTGCGTGCGATTTGAAATATTTGATGTTGAAAACGGCGTGAAACACCCAACAACGCAATCAAAACGACCTTTGAAAACATGATGAGCAATGGCTCCTCGTACTACACTGTGTTCAGTCCTATTGCCTACATGTAGCTGGGTAAAATCACTCAAAAAACATGAGTATGTGCAAACAAAACGACATTTTAAAGCATGACGGGCAATTGCTTCTCTTACCACAATGTGTTCAGGTCTGTTCCATAGCTGGGTTGATTCACCCAGGGATCACGAGTGTGTGAACTGACGGGGTGGTATGACTGGAATGATGTGGAAAACGGCCTAAAGCACCCAACAATACATACAAAACGACCTCTGAAAGCAGGGCGGGCAAGTGCTCCCTTTGTCACAGTGTGTTCAGTACTATTGAGTAGCTGGATTGAATTACCCAGGACGCATGAGTATGTGAACAGTGCGGGTGATTTGACATATATGATGTTGAAACCGGCGTAAAACACCCAACAATACAAACAAAATGTCCTTCGAAATCATAATTAGCAATGGCTCCTCTTTCCACACTGTTTTCAGTCCCAACGCATAGCTGGGTTGATTCTCCCAGGTCCCATGAGTTTGTGAACTGTGAGAGTGATTGGACATAAATGCTGCTGAAAACGACCTATAAACCCCAACAATGCAATCACATTGACTTTTGAAAACATGATGAGCAATGGCTCCTTATACCACACTGTTTTCGGTCATATCGCGTAGATGGGTTGATTCACCCAGGAAGCATGTGTGTGTGAGCACTGAGGTGTATTTAACATAGATGCTGTTGGAAACGGCCTAAAACAACCAACAACGCAATCAAAACGACCTTTGAAAACATGACGAGCAATGGCTCCTCTTACCACACTGTTTTAAGTCCTATTGCCTAGCCGGGTAGAGGACCCAAAAAACACGAGTCTGTGCACTGTGATGGCGATTGGGCATGCATGCTGTTGAAAACGGCCTAAACCGCCAACAATGCAAGCAACACGACCTTTGAAAACATGATGAGCAATGGCTGTTTTTATCACAATGTTTTCGATAAAGTATGCATGTGGGAACGGGGTTATGGGAAAATCGTTTCTGTACCGCCGAAAGGGATTTGGCCTGCAGAGGTGCGAAGACCAGTGAACGCATACTCACCCTTTCCCACATGCAGATAGTTTATGCCACTTTCCACACTTATTTAGTCATGCAACAACTCGCTTCCAAGATCAAAACCCATACAATGCAAACAAAACGACATTTTAAAGCATGGCGGGCAATTGCTTCTCTTGCCACAATGTGTTCAGGTCTATTGCATAGCTGGGTTGATTCACCCGGGGATCACGAGTGTGTGAACTGACGGGATGGTATGACTTAAATGATGTGAAAAACGGCCTAATACACCCAACAATACCAACAAAACGACCTCTGAAAGCAGGACGGGCAATTGCTCCCTTTGTCACAGTGTGTTCAGTACTATTGAGTAGCTGGGTTGAATCACCCAGGACGCACGAGTATGTGAACAGTGCGTGTGATTTGACATATATGATGTTGAAACCGGCGTAAAACACCCAACAATACAAACAAAACGACCTTTGAAATCATAATTAGCAATGGCTCCTCTTTCCACACTGTTTTCAATCCTAACTCATAGCTGGGTGGAATCACCCAGGACGCATGAGTATGTGAACAGTGCGTGCGATTTGAAATAGTTGATGTTGAAAACGGCGTGAAACACCCAACAACGCAATCAAAACGACCTTTGAAAATATGATGAGCAATGGCTTTTCGTACTACACTGTGTTCAGTCCTATTGCCTACATGTAGCTGGGTAGAATCACTCAAAAAACATGAGTATGTGCAAACAAAACGACATTTTAAAGCATGACGGGCAATTGCTTCTCTTACCACAATGTGTTCAGGTCTGTTCCATAGCTGGGTTGATTCACCCAGGGATCACGAGTGTGTGAACTGACGGGGTGGTATGACTGGAATGATGTGGAAAACGGCCTAAAGCACCCAACAATACATACAAAACGACCTCTGAAAGCAGGGCGGGCAAGTGCTCCCTTTGTCACAGTGTGTTCAGTACTATTGAGTAGCTGGATTGAATTACCCAGGACGCATGAGTATGTGAACAGTGCGGGTGATTTGACATATATGATGTTGAAACCGGCGTAAAACACCCAACAATACAAACAAAATGTCCTTCGAAATCATAATTAGCAATGGCTCCTCTTTCCACACTGTTTTCAGTCCCAACGCATAGCTGGGTTGATTCTCCCAGGTCCCATGAGTTTGTGAACTGTGAGAGTGATTGGACATAAATGCTGCTGAAAACGAC
The DNA here is from genome assembly GCA_031761405.1 of Serripes groenlandicus. Classification (NCBI taxonomy): domain Eukaryota; kingdom Metazoa; phylum Mollusca; class Bivalvia; order Cardiida; family Cardiidae; genus Serripes; species Serripes groenlandicus. The sequence goes on from JASEVX010000005.1 coordinate 35,589,917, forward strand.
CTATAAACCCCAACAATGCAATCACATTGACTTTTGAAAACATGATGAGCAATGGCTCCTTATACCACACTGTTTTCGGTCATATCGCGTAGATGGGTTGATTCACCCAGGAAGCATGTGTGTGTGAGCACTGAGGTGTATTTAACATAGATGCTGTTGGAAACGGCCTAAAACAACCAACAACGCAATCAAAACGACCTTTGAAAACACGACGAGCAATGGCTCCTCTTACCACAGTGTTTTAAGTCCTATTGCCTAGCCGGGTAGAGGACCCAAAAAACACGAGTTTGTGCACTGTGATGGCGATTGGGCATGCATGCTGTTGAAAACAGCCTAAACCCCCAACAATGCAAGCAACACGACCTTTGAAAACATGATGAGCAATGGCTGTTTTTATCACAATGTTTTCGATAGAGTATGCATGTGGGAACGGGGTTATGGGAAAATCGTTCACTGTACCGCCGAAAGGGATTTGGCCTGCAGAGGTGCGAAGACCAGTGAACGCATACTCACCCTTTCCCACATGCAGATAGTTTCTACCACTTTCCACACTTATTTAGTCATGCAACAACTCGCTTCCAAGATCAAAACCCATACAATGCAAACAAAACGACATTTTAAAGCATGGCGGGCAATTGCTTCTCTTGCCACAATGTGTTCAGGTCTATTGCATAGCTGGGTTGATTCACCCAGGGATCACGAGTGTGTGAACTGACGGGGTGGTATGACTTAAATGATGTGAAAAACGGCCTGAAACACCCAACAATACCAACAAAACGACCTCTGAAAGCAGGACGGGCAATTGCTCCCTTTGTCACAGTGTGTTCAGTACTATTGAGTAGCTGGGTTGAATCACCCAGGACGCACGAGTATGTGAACAGTGCGTGTGATTTGACATATATGATGTTGAAACCGGCGTAAAACACCCAACAATACAAACAAAACGACCTTTGAAATCATGATTAGCAATGGCTCCTCTTTCCACACTGTTTTCAATCCTAACTCATAGCTGGGTGGAATCACCCAGGACGCATGAGTATGTGAACAGTGCGTGCGATTTGACATATTTGATGTTGAAAACGGCGTGAAACACCAAACAACGCAATCAAAACGACCTTTGAAAACATGATGAGCAATGGCTCCTCGTACCACACTGTGTTCAGTCCTATTGCCTACATATAGCTGGGTAGAATCACTCAAAAAACATGAGTATGTGCAAACAAAACGACATTTTAAAGCATGACGGGCAATTGCTTCTCTTACCACAATGTGTTCAGGTCTGTTCCATAGCTGGGTTGATTCACCCAGGGATCACGAGTGTGTGAACTGACGGGGTGGTATGACTGGAATGATGTGGAAAACGGCCTAAAGCACCCAACAATACATACAAAACGACCTCTGAAAGCAGGGCGGGCAAGTGCTCTCTTTGTCACAGTGTGTTCAGTAATATTGAGTAGCTGGATTGAATTACCCAGGACGCATGAGTATGTGAACAGTGCGGGTGATTTGACATATATGATGTTGAAACCGGCGTAAAACACCCAACAATACAAACAAAATGTCCTTTGAAATCATAATTAGCAATGGCTCCTCTTTCCACACTGTTTTCAGTCCCAACGCATAGCTGGGTTGATTCTCCCAGGTCCCATGAGTTTGTGAACTGTGAGAGTGATTGGACATAAATGCTGCTGAAAACGACCTATAAACCCCAACAATGCAATCACATTGACTTTTGAAAACATGATGAGCAATGGCTCCTTATACCACACTGTTTTCGGTCATATCGCGTAGATGGGTTGATTCACCCAGGAAGCATGTGTGTGTGAGCACTAAGGTGTATTTAACATAGATGCTGTTGGAAACGGCCTAAAACAACCAACAACGCAATCAAAACGACCTTTGAAAACATGACGAGCAATGGCTCCTCTTACCACACTGTTTTAAGTCCTATTGCCTAGCCGGGTAGAGGACCCAAAAAACACGAGTCTGTGCACTGTGATGGCGATTGGGCATGCATGCTGTTGAAAACGGCCTAAACCCCCAACAATGCAAGCAACACGACCTTTGAAAACATGATGAGCAATGGCTGTTTTTATCACAATGTTTTCGATAGAGTATGCATGTGGGAACGGGGTTATGGGAAAATCGTTCACTCTACCGCCGAAAGGGATTTGGCCTGCAGAGGTGCGAAGACCAGTGAACGCATACTCACCCTTTCCCACATGCAGATAGTTTATGCCACTTTCCACACTTATTTAGTCATGCAACAACTCGCTTCCAAGATCAAAACCCATACAATGCAAACAAAACGACATTTTAAAGCATGGCGGGCAATTGCTTCTCTTGCCACAATGTGTTCAGGTCTATTGCATAGCTGGGTTGATTCACCCGGGGATCACGAGTGTGTGAACTGACGGGGTGGTATGACTTAGATGATGTGAAAAACGGCCTAATACACCCAACAATACCAACAAAACGACCTCTGAAAGCAGGACGGGCAATTGCTCCCTTTGTCACAGTGTGTTCAGTACTATTGAGTAGCTGGGTTGAATCACCCAGGACGCACGAGTATGTGAACAGTGCGTGTGATTTGACATATATGATGTTGAAACCGGCGTAAAACACCCAACAATACAAACAAAACGACCTTTGAAATCATAATTAGCAATGGCTCCTCTTTCCACACTGTTTTCAATCCTAACTCATAGCTGGGTGGAATCACCCAGGACGCATGAGTATGTGAACAGTGCGTGCGATTTGAAATAGTTGATGTTGAAAACGGCGTGAAACACCCAACAACGCAATCAAAACGACCTTTGAAAATATGATGAGCAATGGCTTTTCGTACTACACTGTGTTCAGTCCTATTGCCTACATGTAGCTGGGTAGAATCACTCAAAAAACATGAGTATGTGCAAACAAAACGACATTTTAAAGCATGACGGGCAATTGCTTCTCTTACCACAATGTGTTCAGGTCTGTTCCATAGCTGGGTTGATTCACCCAGGGATCACGAGTGTGTGAACTGACGGGGTGGTATGACTGGAATGATGTGGAAAACGGCCTAAAGCACCCAACAATACATACAAAACGACCTCTGAAAGCAGGGCGGGCAAGTGCTCCCTTTGTCACAGTGTGTTCAGTACTATTGAGTAGCTGGATTGAATTACCCAGGACGCATGAGTATGTGAACAGTGCGGGTGATTTGACATATATGATGTTGAAACCGGCGTAAAACACCCAACAATACAAACAAAATGTCCTTCGAAATCATAATTAGCAATGGCTCCTCTTTCCACACTGTTTTCAGTCCCAACGCATAGCTGGGTTGATTCTCCCAGGTCCCATGAGTTTGTGAACTGTGAGAGTGATTGGACATAAATGCATGCTGCTGAAAACGACCTATAAACCCCAACAATGCAATCACATTGACTTTTGAAAACATGATGAGCAATGGCTCCTTATACCACACTGTTTTCGGTCATATCGCGTAGATGGGTTGATTCACCCAGGAAGCATGTGTGTGTGAGCACTGAGGTGTATTTAACATAGATGCTGTTGGAAACGGCCTAAAACAACCAACAACGCAATCAAAACGACCTTTGAAAACACGACGAGCAATGGCTCCTCTTACCACAGTGTTTTAAGTCCTATTGCCTAGCCGGGTAGAGGACCCAAAAAACACGAGTTTGTGCACTGTGATGGCGATTGGGCATGCATGCTGTTGAAAACAGCCTAAACCCCCAACAATGCAAGCAACACGACCTTTGAAAACATGATGAGCAATGGCTGTTTTTATCACAATGTTTTCGATAGAGTATGCATGTGGGAACGGGGTTATGGGAAAATCGTTCACTGTACCGCCGAAAGGGATTTGGCCTGCAGAGGTGCGAAGACCAGTGAACGCATACTCACCCTTTCCCACATGCAGATAGTTTCTACCACTTTCCACACTTATTTAGTCATGCAACAACTCGCTTCCAAGATCAAAACCCATACAATGCAAACAAAACGACATTTTAAAGCATGGCGGGCAATTGCTTCTCTTGCCACAATGTGTTCAGGTCTATTGCATAGCTGGGTTGATTCACCCAGGGATCACGAGTGTGTGAACTGACGGGGTGGTATGACTTAAATGATGTGAAAAACGGCCTGAAACACCCAACAATACCAACAAAACGACCTCTGAAAGCAGGACGGGCAATTGCTCCCTTTGTCACAGTGTGTTCAGTACTATTGAGTAGCTGGGTTGAATCACCCAGGACGCACGAGTATGTGAACAGTGCGTGTGATTTGACATATATGATGTTGAAAACCGGCGTAAAACACCCAACAATACAAACAAAACGACCTTTGAAATCATGATTAGCAATGGCTCCTCTTTCCACACTGTTTTTCAATCCTAACTCATAGCTGGGTGGAATCACCCAGGACGCATGAGTATGTGAACAGTGCGTGCGATTTGACATATTTGATGTTGAAAACGGCGTGAAACACCAAACAACGCAATCAAAACGACCTTTGAAAACATGATGAGCAACATGATGAGCAATGGCTCCTCGTACCACACTGTGTTCAGTCCTATTGCCTACATGTAGCTGGGTAGAATCACTCTAAAGACATCAGTATGTGCAAACAAAACGACTTTTTAAAGCATGGCGGGCAATTGCTTCTCTTACCACAATGTGTTCAGGTCTGTTGCATAGCTGGGTTGATTCACCCAGGGATCACGAGTGTGTGAACTGACGGGGTGGTATGACTGGAATGATGTGGAAAACGGCCTAAAGCACCCAACAATACAAACAAAACGACCTCTGAAAGCAGGGCGGGCAAGTGCTCCCTTTGTCACAGTGTGTTCAGTACTATTGAGTAGCTGGATTGAATTACCCAGGACGCATGAGTATGCTAACAGTGCGGGTGATTTGAAATACATGATGTTGAAACCGGCGTAAAACACCCAACAATACAAACAAAACGACCTTTGAAATCATGATTAGCAATGGTTCCTCTTTCCACAATGTTTTCAGTCCTAATGCATAGCTGGGTTGATTCTCCCAGGTCCCATGAATTTGTGAACTGTGAGAGTGATTGGACATAAATGCTGTTGAAAACGGCCTATAAACCCCAACAATGCAATCACATTGACTGTTGAAAACATGATGAGCAATGGCTCCTTATACCACACTGTTTACGGTCCTATCGCGTAAACGGGTTGATTCACCCAGGAAGCATGTGTGTGTGAGCAGTGAGTTGTATTTAACATAGATGCTGTTGAAAACGGCCTAAAACAACCACCAACGCAATCAAAACGACCTTTGAAAACATGACGAGCAATGGCTCCTCTTACCACACTCTTTTCAGTCCTATTGCCTAGCCGGGTAGAGGACCCAAAAAACACGAGTATGTGCACTGTAATGGCGATTGGGCATACATGCTGTTTAAAACGGCCTAAACCCCCAACAATGCAAGCAACACGACCTTTGAAAACATGATGAGCAATGGCTGTTTTTATCACAATGTTTTCGATAGTTCATTTATAGGGAGAGTATGCATGTGGGAACGGGGTTATGGGAAAATCGTTCACTGTACCGCCGAAAGGGATTTGGCCTGCAGAGGTGCGAAGACCAGTGAACGCATACTCACCCTTTCCCACATGCAGATAGTTTATGCCACTTTCCACACGTATATAGTTATGAAACAACTCGCTTCCAAGATCAAAACCCATACAATGCAAACAAAACGACATTTTAAAGCATGGCGGGCAATTGCTTCACTTGCCATAATGTGTTCAGGTCTATTGCATAGCTAGGTTGATTCACCCAGGGATCACGAGTGTGTAGACTGACGGGGTGGTATGACTTGAATGATGTGGAAAACGGCCTAAAACACCCAACAAAACGACCTCTGAAAGCAGGACGGGCAATTGCTCCCTTTGCCACAGTGTGTTCAGTACTATTGAGTAGCTGGGTTGAATCACCCAGGACGCATGAGTATGTGAACAGTGCGTGTGATTTGACATATATGATGTTGAAACCGGCGTAAAACACCCAACAATACAAACAAAACGACCTTTAAAATCATGATTAGCAATGGCTCCTCTTTCCACACTGTTTTCAGTCCTAACGCATAGCTGGGTTGAATCACCCAGGACGCATGAGTATGTGAACAGTGCGTGCGATTTGACATATTTGATGTTGAAAACGGCGTGAAACACCCAACAACGCAATCAAAACGACGTTTGAAAACATGATGAGCAATGGCTCCTCGTACCACACTGTGTTCAGTCCTATTGCCTACATGTAGCTGGGTAAAATCACTCAAAAAACATGAGTATGTGCAAACAAAAACGACATTTTAAAGCATGGCGGACAATTGCTTCTCTTACCACAATTTGTTCAGGTCTGTTGCATAGCTGTGTTGATTCACCCAGGGATCACGAGTGTGTGAACTGACGTGGTGGTATGACTGGAATGATGTGGAAAACGGCCTAAAGCACCCAACAATACAAACAAAACGACCTCTGAAAGCAGGGCGGGCAAGTGTCCCTTTGTCACAGTGTGTTCAGTACTATTGAGTAGCTGGATTGAATTACCCAGGACGCATGAGTATGTGAACAGTGCGGGTGATTTGACATATATGATGTTGAAACCGGCGTAAAACACCCAACAATACAAACAAAACGACCTTTGAAATCATGATTAGCAATGGCTCCTCTTTCCACACTGTTTTCAGTCCTAACGCATAGCTGGGTTGATTCTCCCAGGTCCCATGAGTTTGTGAACTGTGAGAGTGATTGGACATAAATGCTGTTGAAAACGGCCTATAAACCCCAACAATGCAATCACATTGACTGTTGAAAACATGATGAGCAATGGCTCCTTATAACACACTGTTTTCGGTCCTATCGCGTAGATGGGTTGATTCACCCAGGAAGCATGTGTGTGTGAGCAGTGAGGTGTATTTAATAGGGATGGCAACGAATATTCGACCATACGGTCGAATATTCGAATACTATATAAATGGTTCGAATATTCGATGAAATCAAGATTTTCAACACTAAAAAATAAAAAATAAATGTCTTCATGTTTATTTTTTTCATAAGCTGTACATAAAGGGTTATCGATGGTCTATTTTACGTATAGTGTATAAAGTGTCAATATGTCAAAGACCTAATAACACAGTGTTATTAGGTCTTAACTATAGTGTATTCTATGTAGGTATTGCTTTTTAGAATAAGGCAATCAGACAATATTGGCGATGTTATTATCCTAGCAAGCTGTTACTAATTAAGTAGCTGTGTAGTTCACAAGTTGTATAATAAAAGAAGCCTATATTGGTAAGTGCGAACATGCAGATATGTAGCACGTGTTTGAAGTTCATTAATTATGTGTTTAAGTATCAAACTGTTGAAATAAAACCTTTTTTTATCTAGATTATTTATTGTAATTCATTATTTTCATAAATACACCCAAATGCGATTTGCATTGCCACATCAGTTCTGAAACTACGTAATATTTGATTTCAACAATGCCTGTTACGCCGTATGTAGTTTGGAAGTATTTCCGCCGATCTGAGAAAATAGCTACATGTACTCTGTGTGAGGCGAAGCTGTCCTACCAGGAAACTACAACCAACCTCCGCAATCATCTACGAAACAAACATCCATCTAGATCTATAGATAACCTTTCTGTAACTAGCAGAAGAAACAAACATCTATATGTCATTTACAAAAGCATTTCAACAATAGTTAAGTTATATGCAGCAAGAGAAAGTTTAAACCTCAGTTGTAAACAGGGTAATCAAGCTAAATGTTTCGAACAATACATTAAGAATGGGATCAATAAATTAAAATCTGCGCACTTTACCAACGTATTTTTCACGAACATTTTTTTCATACGAATTCATCGGTGTAACGGAAACGTCAAATGCGAGTACACTGGATAAATAAAGAATTAATAAAGTCTTTGTTTGGTAAGCATGCACAAATGGGTCGAATATTCGAATATCTTGTGATCGAATATTCGAATACTAATTTTGGTATTCGTTGCCATCCCTAGTATTTAACATAGATGCTGTTAAAAACGGCCTAAAACAACCAACAACGCAATCAAAACGACCTTTGAAAACATGACGAGCAATGGCTCCTCTTACCACACTGTTTTCAGTCCTATTGCCTAGCCGGGTAGAATCACCCAAAAAACACGAGTATGTGCACTGTGATGGCGATTGTGCATACATGCTGTTGAAAACGGCCTAAAACCCCAACGATGCAAGCCAAACGACTTTGAAAACATGATGAGCAATGACTGTTTTTATCACAATGTTTTCGATAGTTCATTTATAGGGAGTGTATGCATGTGGGAACGGGGTTATGGGAACATCGTTCACTGTACCGCCGAAAGGGATTTAGCCTGCAGAGGTGCGAAGACCAGTGAACACGTACTCACCCTTTCCCACATGCAGATAGTTTATGTCACTTTCCACACTTATATAGTCATGCAACAATTCGCTTCCAAGATCAAAACCCATACAATGCAAACAAAACGACATTTTAAAGCATGGCGGGCAACTGCTTCTCTTTCCACAATGTGTTCAGGTCTATTGCATAGCTGGGTTGATTCACCCAGGGATCACGAGTGTATGAACTGACGGGGTGGTATGACTTGAATGATGAGGAAAACGGCCTAAAACACCCAACAATACCAACAAAACGACCTCTGAAAGCCCTTTGTCACAGTGTGTTCAGTACTATTAAGTAGCTGGGTTGAATCACCCTGGACGCATGAGTATGTGAACAGTGCGTGTGATTTGACATATATGATGTTGAAAACGGCGTAAAACACCCAACAATACAATCAAAACGACCTTTGAAATCATGATTAGCAATGGCTCCTCTTTCCACACTGTTTTCAGTCCTAACGCATAGCTGGGTTGAACCACCCAGGACGCATGAGTATGTGAACAGTGCGTGCGATTTGACATATATGATGTTGAAAACGGCATAAAACACCCAACAACGCAATCAAAACGACCTTTGAAAACATGATGAGCAATGGCTCCTCGTACCACACTGTTTTCAGTCCTAACGCCTAGCTGGGTAGAATCACTCAAAAAACATGAGTATGTGCAAACAAAACGACATTTTAAAGCATGGCAGGCAATTGATTCTCTTACCACAATGTGTTCAGGTCTATTGCATAGCTGGGTTGATTCACCCAGGGATCACGAGTGTGTGAACTGACTGGAATGATGTGGAAAACGGCCTAAAACATATGTGCAAACAAAACGACATTTTAAAGCATGGCAGGCAATTGATTCTCTTACCACAATGTGTTCAGGTCTATTTCATAGCTGGGTTGATTCACCCAGGGATCACGAGTGTGTGATATGACTGGAATGATGTGGAAAACGGCCTAAAGCACCCAACAATACAAACAAAACGACCTCTGAAAGCAGGGCGGGCAAGTGCTCCCTTTGTCACAGTGTGTTCAGTACTATTGAGTAGCTGGATTGAATTACCCAGGACGCATGAGTATGCTAACAGTGCGGGTGATTTGAAATACATGATGTTGAAACCGGCGTAAAACACCCAACAATACAAACAAAACGACCTTTGAAATCATGATTAGCAATGGTTCCTCTTTCCACAATGTTTTCAGTCCTAATGCATAGCTGGGTTGATTCTCCCAGGTCCCATGAATTTGTGAACTGTGAGAGTGATTGGACATATATGCTGTTGAAAACGGCCTATAAACCCCAACAATGCAATCACATTGACTGTTGAAAACATGATGAGCAATGGCTCCTTATACCACACTGTTTACGGTCCTATCGCGTAAACGGGTTGATTCACCCAGGAAGCATGTGTGTGTGAGCAGTGAGGTGTATTTAACATAGATGCTGTTGAAAACGGCCTAAAACAACCACCAACGCAATCAAAACGACCTTTGAAAACATGACGAGCAATGGCTCCTCTTACCACACTCTTTTCAGTCCTATTGCCTAGCCGGGTAGAGGACCCAAAAAACACGAGTATGTGCACTGTGATGGCGATTGGGCATACATGCTGTTTAAAACGGCCTAAACTCCCAACAATGCAAGCAACACGACCTTTGAAAACATGATGAGCAATGGCTGTTTTTATCACAATGTTTTCGATAGTTCATTTATAGGGAGAGTATGCATGTGGGAACGGGGTTATGGGAAAATCGTTCACTGTACCGCCGAAAGGGATTTGGCCTGCAGAGGTGCGAAGACCAGTGAACGCATACTCACCCTTTCCCACATGCAGATAGTTTATGCCACTTTCCACACGTATATAGTTATGAAACACCTCGCTTCCAAGATCAAAACCCATACAATGCAAACAAAACGACATTTTAAAGCATGGCGGGCAATTGCTTCTCTTGCCATAATGTGTTCAGGTCTATTGCATAGCTAGGTTGATTCACCCAGGGATCACGAGTGTGTAGACTGACGGGGTGGTATGACTTGAATGATGTGGAAAACGGCCTAAAACACCCAACAAAACGACCTCTGAAAGCAGGACGGGCAATTGCTCCCTTTGCCACAGTGTGTTCAGTACTATTGAGTAGCTGGGTTGAATCACCCAGGACGCATGAGTATGTGAACAGTGCGTGTGATTTGACATATATGATGTTGAAACCGGCGTAAAACACCCAACAATACAAACAAAACGACCTTTAAAATCATGATTAGCAATGGCTCCTCTTTCCACACTGTTTTCAGTCCTAACGCATAGCTGGGTTGAATCACCCAGGACGCATGAGTATGTGAACAGTGCGTGCGATTTGACATATTTGATGTTGAAAACGGCGTGAAACACCCAACAACGCAATCAAAACGACGTTTGAAAACATGATGAGCAATGGCTCCTCGTACCACACTGTGTTCAGTCCTATTGCCTACATGTAGCTGGGTAAAATCACTCAAAAAACATGAGTATGTGCAAACAAAACGACATTTTAAAGCATGGCGGACAATTGCTTCTCTTACCACAATTTGTTCAGGTCTGTTGCATAGCTGTGTTGATTCACCCAGGGATCACGAGTGTGTGAACTGACGGGGTGGTATGACTGGAATGATGTGGAAAACGGCCTAAAGCACCCAACAATACAAACAAAACGACCTCTGAAAGCAGGGCGGGCAAGTGCTCCCTTTGTCACAGTGTGTTCAGTACTATTGAGTAGCCGGATTGAATTACCCAGGACGCATGAGTATGTGAACAGTGCGGGTGATTTGACATATATGATGTTGAAACCGGCGTAAAACACCCAACAATACAAACAAAACGACCTTTGAAATCATGATTAGCAATGGCTCCTCTTTCCACACTGTTTTCAGTCCTAACGCATAGCTGGGTTGATTCTCCCAGGTCCCATGAGTTTGTGAACTGTGAGAGTGATTGGACATAAATGCTGTTGAAAACGGCCTATAAACCCCAACAATGCAATCACATTGACTGTTGAAAACATGATGAGCAATGGCTCCTTATAACACACTGTTTTCGGTCCTATCGCGTAGATGGGTTGATTCACCCAGGAAGCATGTGTGTGTGAGCAGTGAGGTGTATTTAATAGGGATGGCAACGAATATTCGACCATACGGTCGAATATTCGAATACTATATAAATGGTTCGAATATTCGATGAAATCAAGATTTTCAACACTAAAAAATAAAAAATAAATGTCTTCATGTTTATTTTTTTCATAAGCTGTACATAAAGGGTTATCGATGGTCTATTTTACGTATAGTGTATAAAGTGTCAATATGTCAAAGACCTAATAACACAGTGTTATTAGGTCTTAACTATAGTGTATTCTATGTAGGTATTGCTTTTTAGAATAAGGCAATCAGACAATATTGGCGATGTTATTATCCTAGCAAGCTGTTACTAATTAAGTAGCTGTGTAGTTCACAAGTTGTATAATAAAAGAAGCCTATATTGGTAAGTGCGAACATGCAGATATGTAGCACGTGTTTGAAGTTCATTAATTATTTGTTTAAGTATCAAACTGTTGAAATAAAACCTTTTTTTATCTAGATTATTTATTGTAATTCATTATTTTCATAAATACACCCAAATGCGATTTGCATTGCCACATCAGTTCTGAAACTACGTAATATTTGATTTCAACAATGCCTGTTACGCCGTATGTAGTTTGGAAGTATTTCCGCCGATCTGAGAAAATAGCTACATGTACTCTGTGTGAGGCGAAGCTGTCCTACCAGGAAACTACAACCAACCTCCGCAATCATCTACGAAACAAACATCCATCTAGATCTATAGATAACCTTTCTGTAACTAGCAGAAGAAACAAACATCTATATGTCATTTACAAAAGCATTTCAACAATAGTTAAGTTATATGCAGCAAGAGAAAGTTTAAACCTCAGTTGTAAACAGGGTAATCAAGCTAAATGTTTCGAACAATACATTAAGAATGGGATCAATAAATTAAAATCTGCGCACTTTACCAACGTATTTTTCACGAACATTTTTTTCATACGAATTCATCGGTGTAACGGAAACGTCAAATGCGAGTACACTGGATAAATAAAGAATTAATAAAGTCTTTGTTTGGTAAGCATGCACAAATGGGTCGAATATTCGAATATCTTGTGATCGAATATTCGAATACTAATTTTGGTATTCGTTGCCATCCCTAGTATTTAACATAGATGCTGTTAAAAACGGCCTAAAACAACCAACAACGCAATCAAAACGACCTTTGAAAACATGACGAGCAATGGCTCCTCTTACCACACTGTTTTCAGTCCTATTGCCTAGCCGGGTAGAATCACCCAAAAAACACGAGTATGTGCACTGTGATGGCGATTGTGCATACATGCTGTTGAAAACGGCCTAAAACCCCAACGATGCAAGCCAAACGACTTTGAAAACATGATGAGCAATGACTGTTTTTATCACAATGTTTTCGATAGTTCATTTATAGGGAGTGTATGCATGTGGGAACGGGGTTATGGGAACATCGTTCACTGTACCGCCGAAAGGGATTTAGCCTGCAGAGGTGCGAAGACCAGTGAACACGTACTCACCCTTTCCCACATGCAGATAGTTTATGTCACTTTCCACACTTATATAGTCATGCAACAATTCGCTTCCAAGATCAAAACCCATACAATGCAAACAAAACGACATTTTAAAGCATGGCGGGCAACTGCTTCTCTTTCCACAATGTGTTCAGGTCTATTGCATAGCTGGGTTGATTCACCCAGGGATCACGAGTGTATGAACTGACGGGGTGGTATGACTTGAATGATGAGGAAAACGGCCTAAAACACCCAACAATACCAACAAAACGACCTCTGAAAGCCCTTTGTCACAGTGTGTTCAGTACTATTAAGTAGCTGGGTTGAATCACCCTGGACGCATGAGTATGTGAACAGTGCGTGTGATTTGACATATATGATGTTGAAAACGGCGTAAAACACCCAACAATACAATCAAAACGACCTTTGAAATCATGATTAGCAATGGCTCCTCTTTCCACACTGTTTTCAGTCCTAACGCATAGCTGGGTTGAACCACCCAGGACGCATGAGTATGTGAACAGTGCGTGCGATTTGACATATATGATGTTGAAAACGGCATAAAACACCCAACAACGCAATCAAAACGACCTTTGAAAACATGATGAGCAATGGCTCCTCGTACCACACTGTTTTCAGTCCTAACGCCTAGCTGGGTAGAATCACTCAAAAAACATGAGTATGTGCAAACAAAACGACATTTTAAAGCATGGCAGGCAATTGATTCTCTTACCACAATGTGTTCAGGTCTATTGCATAGCTGGGTTGATTCACCCAGGGATCACGAGTGTGTGAACTGACTGGAATGATGTGGAAAACGGCCTAAAACATATGTGCAAACAAAACGACATTTTAAAGCATGGCAGGCAATTGATTCTCTTACCACAATGTGTTCAGGTCTATTTCATAGCTGGGTTGATTCACCCAGGGATCACGAGTGTGTGATATGACTGGAATGATGTGGAAATCGGCCTAAAACACCCAACAATACAAACAAAACGACCTCTGAAAGCAGGGCGGGCAATTGCTCCCTTTGTCACAGTGTGTTCAGTACTATTGAGTAACTGGATTGAATTACCCAGGACGCATGAGTATGTGAACAGTGCGGGTGATTTGACATATATGATGTTGAAACCGGCGTAAAACACCCAGCAATACAAACAAAACGACCTTTGAAATCATGATTAGCAATGGCTCCTCTTTCCACACTGTGTTCAGTCCTAACGCGTAGCTGGGTTGATTCTCCCAGGTCCCATGAGTTTGTGAACTGTGAGAGTGATTGGACATAAATGCTGTTGAAAACGGCCTATAAACCCCAACAATGCAATCACATTGACCTTTGAAAACATGATGAGCAATGGCTCCTTATACCACACTGTTCTCGGTCCTATCGCGTAGATGGGTTGATTCACCCAGGAAGCATGTGTGTGTGAGCAGTGAGGTGTATTTAACATAAATGCTGTTGAAAATGGCCTAAAACAACCAACAACGCAATCAAAACGACCTTTGAAAACATGATGAGCAATGGCTCTTCTTACCACACTGGTTTCAGTCCTATTGCCTAGCCGCGTAGAATCACCCAAAAAACACGAGTATGTGCACTGTGATGGCGAGTGTGCATACATGCTGTTGAAAACGGCTTAAAACCCCAACAATGCAAGCAAAACGACCTTTGAAAACATGATGAGCAATGGCTGTTTTTATCACAATGTTTTCGATAGTTCATTTATAGGGAGTGTATGCATGTGGGAACGGGGTTATGGGAAAATCGTTCACTGTACCGCCGAAAGGGATTTGGCCTGCAGAGGTGCGAAGACCAGTGAACACGTACTCACCCTTTCCCACATGCAGATAGTTTATGCCACTTTCCACACTTATTTAGTCATGCAACAACTCGCTTCCAAGATCAAAACCCATACAATGCGAACAAAACGACATTTTAAAGCATGGCGGGCAATTGCTTCTCTTGCCACAATGTGTTCAGGTCTATTGCATAGCTGGATTGATTCACACAGGGATCACGAGTGTGTGGACTGACGGGGTGGTATGACTTGAATGATGTGGAAAACGGCCTAAAATAACCGACAATACCAACAAAACGACCTCTGAAAGCAGGACGGGCAATTGCTCCCTTTGTCACAGTGTGTTCAGTACTATTGAGTAGCTGGATTGAATCACCCAGGACGCATGAGTATGTGAACAGTGCGTGTGATTTGACATATATGATGTTGAAACCGGCGTAAAACACCCAACAATACAAACAAAACGCCCTTGGAAATCATGATTAGCAATGGCTCCTCTTTCTACACTGTTTTCAGTCCTAACGCATAGCTGGGTTGAATCACCAGGACGCATGAGTATGTGAACAGTGCGTGCGATTTGACATATATGATGTTGAAAACGGCGTAAAACACCCAACAACGCAATCAAAGCGACCTTGGAAAACATGATGAGCAATGGCTCCTCATACCATACTGTTTTCAGTCCTATTGCCTAGCTGGGTAGAATCACTCAAAAAACATGAGTATGTGCAAACAAAACGACATTTTAAAGCATGGCAGGCAATTGATTCTCTTACCACAATGTGTTCAGGTTTATTGACCGATTTTTCTCTCTGTGTTCCTCTGGTGTAAACCTCACGAATCGGAATGATTGTAATAAAACTGCATTGAATACGACTTTCCACATCTGACATAATTATCACTTTTACGGACCTGCCTTTAGTCTATGTACACTTGTTCATATACATAAATCGTCACATCCTTGTTAAACTGTCTATAGAATGGGTTAATATGACATATACGATATAAAACTAATGAAAAGTCAAATCAAAGCCAACATGTAAGAATATCTTGGTTAACAGGAAGTAAGTGAGATGTAAACATTTTTTTTCATGTCATTATAGATGGGAATAACATAAAAATAAATATTTATTAAGTTGTAATCTATTTCATTTTATTGAATTAAAACCTGTCAGTTTATATTTTTAAAGAATAAAAATGATATTTTCCATTTTCCATTAACAAAAGAAATATCAATGTTTTTTGTCACATGGCAACTGTTGTGAAGTGAGTAAAAGTTTTATCTTTCTTGATAGTATGGCTCAAAACCCAATAAAATAAACCAAATTTTCTCAAAACCTGTACTAGGCTACATATTTTATTTTTTGATATTTTAGAGAGTGTATTGTCCTCTTTATGTTGATAAATATATATATTTCTGTCTAGGACTCGTGCTCATCGGAGAAAATTGGAATTGAAGTGGGAGTATTTTACATGGGAATGTATAGAAAAATCAAATTACTTCAAAGCAATATTATGAAGATTAGATTGCAAGATGTGATAAATTAATACCAAATCACTCATAAACTTCACCATACCACTCCATACACACAATATTAACAATATCTGTGATATACCATGAATCACTTTTTTATCATTTTGCATGATTCTTAGCTGGACTGCTACTTAAGTATAAAAAGAGACATTATTTAACGGACAATATTTAATCATAGAATTACAATATTGTGATACCAAATTCCTCTTAAGTAATTTATACGCTCGAAACAGAGATGACCCGATCTTTTTTGAAAATATTTTCGACATTATTGACTCTTTTAATGACTCAGACAATATCATAATGTGTGAAGATTTTAATTTAGTTTAGAACCCTTATGAAAACTATAGAATAAATAACCATAGAAAAAAAGCGAGAGATATTATTTTAGCAAATAAAGCTTATAGACCTTCTAGACCCTTTTCGAGAAATACACGATAATATGAGAAAATATACGTGGAAAAGGATGACACCTCTTCAAAGATGACGTTTATATTTGTATGCCAGTGTAAAGATCTGGTGACAATTGTGTAGCTCAATTTACATAATTGCTCAGGCTATACACTTACTTCTCTCTTACAAAACAGAACAGTCAGGACCATAACTCGAAAAGTACTAAAGATATATCGATGAAACTTGAAATGTATACAGATATTAAAGAAAGGAAGTGCATTACAAAAGAACAATAACTTATAGTGAATAATTTTCAAGTTATCTCCCTTGTTAGACTTTATATTTCAATTTCAGGACCATAACTCCAAAAGTACGAAAGATATTTCGATGAAAATTGAAATGTAGATAGATATTAAAGAGAGAGACAGTCCATTACACAAGAACAATAACTCTATAATAAATAATAAAAATTAACTCCCTTGTTTTTATTATTTTCGTTTTTGTCTGTAACACTTTGTCCGTCACACTTTGTTCGTCACACTTTATTTGCATTGAGCATAAATCTAAAAGTACTGAATATATTTCAATGAAACTTAAAATATACATACATATCAATAAAAGAGAGTGCTTAATACAAGAACCATAACTTTATAGTGAATAATTTGCTAATTATCTCCCTTGTTAGACTTTATATTTTCATGTCAGGACCATAACTCGAAAAGTACTAAAGATATTTCGAAGAAACTTGAAATGTATACAGATATTAAAGAGAGGAAGTGCATTACATAAGAACCATAACTCTATAATAAATAATAAATATTAACTCCCTTGTTTTTATTAATTTCTTTTAATGGAGTCTGTTTTATGTAAATAGATATGATCACTGTTTAAAGGTAGTTCTATCAGACAATGCATATTATCACTTGACAAAGCCCTTATGGTGAGCATCATTCGGTTCCACCGATTCCTTGTTTTCTAATGTCAAGTAGTTTTAAGCCATTTTTAAGAAATTTTGACATATATATTAGCTAGAAGTCAAATCATTCTATTATTGTACTTGATCTCGAATTTGCAATGCTTCAACATGGAAAATGGTTGTGGAAGTTCAACAACTCTTTACTTTATGACGCAGATTATGTAAACTGCATTAATAAACAGATTGACGAGATTATATTACAATACTAGGATTGTCGTTGATCGACAGAAAGCCAGTTATTGGAGGGAGTCGCAAGTTTAATAAATACTATTTGTACTTTGATTATTTACGGCATAGTAAATAGTATGGGAAACCGCCTTTCTTGAAAAAAATTACAACGGGAAAGGTCGCAGATAAGTATAATCCCTAAAATGGATTTATTCAGAGTTGTGGATGGGTGTATCAACAGTTTTTTACAAAAATTACATTTAATGTTGTTAATAGTTATAGATTACCAATTATTACGGTAAAAATGATTATGTTTAAAGACTTTCATCCCGTTTTGAATGAGAACGACATATGGTGTTCTATTTTTAGAACGCGGGAACGTCGGTGCGGTTCAAGATTCTTTCAGTTATTTGGACACTTTAAATTTAAAGTCTGGCTGTTACCCTGTGAATAATTGAACTATGACATTTAAGCTTAAATACAATAGAAGCATTTACTGTTTTATATTGCTGGGAAAGGAGTTCAGTGCTTCGTTTTCAATTGTTATTGGAACTCAATTTGCATTAGTTTGTTCCTTTTTTAATTGTCATTCTATGAGGCCTGCATTTTCAACACATCCCTGACCTATGCAATTTGGTCACTTGAAAAAGGGTCAATACTAGCAAAATGATGATTTTCAAACAAGAACACAGTTGATCAGTGTTGCAAAGTAAGCATTACAAAATTACTGATCACAATGTGTGTACGAATACGTATGTTTTCTTGCAATAGATAGAAAAATGTCAACAGCAAGAAGGGCAAGTAAGAGGAGGAGAGTGGCGAATTCGAAGTATACTGCCAATGCTGAGTCTGTCAGTGTGCCTGCCGAAACAACTATCCCTGTGGCAACAGGCGCTGGGATCCCCGAAAATGATTTGTCCGGGTTGGTTGACAAGTTTGTAGATGCGATGACTCCCAGATTGATCGAAACATTCAATAGTCTGGCTAACAGAAGGGAGAAAGTCTCGGAGTCTGTAGACTTAGGTAACGAGGCTCAACAT
This sequence comes from Serripes groenlandicus, assembly GCA_031761405.1. Taxonomy (NCBI): domain Eukaryota; kingdom Metazoa; phylum Mollusca; class Bivalvia; order Cardiida; family Cardiidae; genus Serripes; species Serripes groenlandicus. The sequence continues at coordinate 35,608,903 of JASEVX010000005.1, forward strand.
TTTATTTTATCATTAAATTCTATCTTGGGAGCACACATTAGTGTAAACATTCGTTTAAAAATATTTAATGACGAGTACGTTGAATTTGGTAGTTTGTTATCTTCCCCAAAAAACATGAGGAAGAAAGCAAAATAGATATGAGAAATGAGGAGATAATAATTCAAAAACGTCAGAGTGTTCCCAAAATACATGGCATAGAGCAATTGACAGATGCATTTATGATTTTTATGAGTATTTACACTTTAAACCATTCAGATGAAACTCAACATCTGTTGAAATATATGAGTGTTATTCGTCTAGGTGCCTACCCTTTTTGGGGCGGAGGATGGAGACAATATGATGATCAATTTAGATTTAAAAAATCAATAGATCGTACAATTTCTTGGGGTACAGTTGGTCAGGGGCTGTGGCTTCTGTATATGGTCAATACTAGAACTCACGAACAGGCTGTTTCCAGCTCTAGGCCTCAATTAAAGGATTGTTTTGACTACAATAATGGCTCGTGTGTCAAGTCAGCTTGTAGTTATAAGCACATTTGTTTTTGTTGCTCTGGAAATAACCCTGCGGTTTCCTGTTATGTATCTTATCGTTCGTCGTCTGTTCCTTATGCTATGTCTCTCATGCCTTCGGGACCCCGTTTCCAAACCCCACCATACAATCAATCCAGACAACCAAACACAAGTAACAGTACCAGGTATCAAGCGCCTAGGAATCAATACAGTTCAAGAGCCGGACTCACATTAAATGGGACCTAGGCATAACACCAATTAAAGTGGAATGTCTGGCATCTTTGTTATATGAATATCCTAATGGCTTGGTTAAAATTGAATTAATTGATGGTTTTACTAATGGTTTTTCCTTGCATTATGTTGGCCCAAGGTTAAAAACAGACGGAGAGCAGGGCCTTTTAATAAACAGCCTTTTGAAAACATGAGAATTTCACCTATTGGTTTAGTAGTTAAGAAAGACAACTCTTATCGTAGGATTCATCATTTGTCATACCCCTACGGCTCTAGCCTCAATGACTTTATTGATCCGTCCATTTGTAGCGTTCAGTATTCCTCTTTTGATAATGCTATTGCAATGATTAGTTCACTAGGTAAAGGTGCACTTTTGGGCAAAATGGATGTAAAATCAGCATTTAAGTTGCTGCCAAGATTTTGAGTTGTTAGGTTTCAAGTTGAACAATGAATATTTTTTCCAAAAGACTTTGCCCATGGGTTGTTTATTTAATGTGCATTATTTGAAAAATTCCATCGAAACAGTCTAAGAATAACAAAAGCATCTTAAAGTCATCCTTCAATGGTAGAGTTAAACGAATAAAGTGGCGAGGTTTTGAAGCCTTTGACATGGCTGCAAATATTCGACTGCAAAATGCTCTCATAGTCGGAATTGCTGTATACAATAATTGGCTGAGCCAGCTAAAGATTAAAGGGACTTGAGCGTAATTTTATTTTTGCTAAGAGTCAGACTGGGTTATGCAGCTGTACACTGATGCTTCAGGGGGTTCAAACCTTGGTTGTGCATATTTTCCTCAGCTTAAATGGATATTTTTCCAGTGGCCAAACTCATAATTAAATTTGGGTATTTTAAAAGATGCGACCTCTTTATAATTAATACCTATATTATTGCTTTCAAAACCTGGAGGTACCTGCTGAGAGAAAAGAAATTGATTCTTTATACTGATAATACTGCACTGGTTTCTATACTAAATAAAAGGTCATCTCACTCTTGGAGGGTCATGCAACTTATAAGGCTATAGTTTTACAATGCTTAATGTTTAACATACAGTATAAGGCAGTTCATATTAGGGGCAAGCAAAAAAACTGTATAGCTGATGCTCTTTCTCGTAAGCAGTGGGTCCGTTTTAAACAGTTGGCGCCAATGGCAGACAAGCACCCATCAGGGAAACCCCAAGCATTTCGGTCATTGATCTTAAATATAGAGCTGAACAATTGATGGAAGCTTCATTGGCAATCAACACACATGCAACCTATATTACTGGAATAATGGCTTTAAATGAATTTAGGAAGTCATATTACCTTAAACAAATCTGGCCACCAGGGTTGCAACATTTAGCAGACTTCATTTCCCTTTAGCCATTAAAAGGTTCTTTCCTTTCAACTGTAAGGTCATATATGTCAGGCTACAAATGCAAGGTGTCACAGCTGCCCGATGTCAAAGAAAACTTTTTGTTAAAAACAATGCTTGAGGAAATGGACAAAATGTATAAAAGGTCGGATCTAAGGTTGCTTATCACGACCCATCTCCTTGGTGGGATTATAAAAAGGCTGCCCACAATATGTTTCTCCCCCAAAGGAAGTTCAGTTATTTCAAGCAGTTTTGTCAATGGCATTTTTGGGGTTTTCCGTGTAGTGGAACTGGTTGCAGATTCTAAAAGGGTAGAAATTCATGCTATTTAATTGTCTAATGTATCAATTTTGAATAACAATTCCATGATAGAGGTTAACGTCCCACATTCTAAAACAGACCAGTTAGGTAGGGGTACTATGTTGTCTTTGCAGTCAACTATTCTGTCTCTTTGCCCAGTAAGACACCTTAAATCCTACCTGTAAATTAGACCAAAGGTAGATGGTCAGCTCTTCATTCATGCCAGCGGCGAGTATTTAACTCGTTATCAGTTCAACGCTGTCTTAAGAAAGACTTTGACTGCTTTAAAAGTAAAACGCAGCTCACTACTCTTCTCATTCATTTCATACATTCGTATTCCTATTTCGACTTTAGCTAGGTAGTAGTTGGACATATTAAATTTAGAATCAAATTTGAATGAATTAAATAAATAAATGTTGCTATTGAAACAGTCGGAATTATCTGAATTGAGAAAGAACAAAATGCATGTCTATTTCATCAGGTCAAGGTAACATTGGATTGATAATGGAGAAAAAACTACCAACTACTTTTGTAACTTAGAAAAACAACATTTCTCAAACAAATATATTACATTTATTGAAAAAGATGATGGTACACAGGTTACTAATCAAAAAGAAATACTACACGAAACAAAGTTGTATTATCAAGATTTATACAATACTCAGAATACCTCAACGGATTTTGATTTGGGAGCAGATTTACAGCATTTTGCTGTAAACAACCTAAATGATACACGCGTTAAGAGTCTGGAGGGTCTTTTGGGCTATAGTGAAGTTTCAAATACTTTACGAAGTATGAATAATGATAAAAGTCCAGGTAACGATGGGTTCTCTACGAACTTTTATAAATTATTTTGGAATAAAATTGGACACTTTGTTGTAAGATCTTTGAATAATGCTTTTATCTCAAATACTTTTTCAAATAGTATTAAATAAGGAACAATAACATGTATACCAAAAGGTAATAAAGCGAAGCAATTTCTTAGAAATTGAAGACCTATTACTTTACTTAACGTGTTATAGAAAATAGCGTCAGGAACTGTAGCCAATAGACTTCAAACCGTTTTAAACTATTTAATATCAAACGATTAAACTGGTTTTATTAAAGGACGTTTAATAGGAGAAAATACAAGATTAGTATATGACACAATGAAACACTGTGAAGAAAATCATATCCTAGGTCTCTTAATGTTAATCGATTTCGAAAAAGCGTTTGACTCTTTGTCTTATAATTTTATAGATCTTTTTTTAATTTTTTTAATTTTGGCGACATGTTCAAAAAGTGGATACAACTATTCTTATACAATACTCAAGTCTGTGTGCAGTTAAATGGCTATTTATCTGATTTCTTTACAGTGAAAAGAGGCTGCGACAGGGGGATCCGATTTCACCATATATTTTTATCCTCTGCTTCGAAATCCTAAATATTCAGATAAAAAATAATAAGAATATTACAGACTTTAAAATCAAAGACCAACACTATCTACTTACACAATTTGCCGACGACACCAGCTCGTTTTAAGACGCAACAGAAACATCGTTAAATAACGTGCTAGAAGTATTAGACAACTTCTCCATAATATCCGGTTTAAAAATCAATTTTGAAAAAACAGAGCTTATTTGGATTGAGTCTCTTAAATACAGCACACGTTCTATAACAACTAAATGGAAACTATCATGAGGGGAAACACAGTTTAAACTGCTTGGAATAAACTTTGATCTCAATCTTCAAAACATGCAGGATTTAAATTTTGGTCCGAAATTACAAAGTATAATATTGGAAATTGAGAAAACTAACTCCAATTGGTAGAACAACTGTAGTTAAGACGATTTTAATTCCAATTTTAACACATTTATTTATCAGTTTACCATCACCAAAAGATGATTTTATCAAACAGTTAAACGACATACTATTGTATTATGTATGGGAGGGTAAAGCGAAAATGAAACGTTCTGTTTTTATAAAACAATATGCAGACGGAGGTTTAAAGATGATTGACATCAAAAGTAATATTTGTAGCATGAAAATAAAATGGTTAAAAAATTTATCAATTCGTGAAGAAAGTAATTGCTACAAGTTAGTTTACAATATTTTTGATGTTAACAAAGTTTTTAATATGGGAAAAATATACTGTGAATACGTAGCAAAGAATATAAGAAATTTATTCTGGATAGATGTATTGAAGGCATATGTAACCTTTATGGACAAGGTACTTTGTAATGATTGGTTTAAAGGTTTACACATGCCTTTATTCTATAATGAACATTTTCTTATTAATTCAAAACATATTTTCATCGAAGATTTCTTCAACCGAGGGGTAAGGCTTGTAAAGGATATAATGGATGTAAATGGAAATTTTCTAACCTTGGAGAATATTAAAAGCATTATGGGAAAAAGAGTCAATTGGCTAGTATTACATAGTCTAAGAAAGGTTCTTTATATCAAAGAACAATGTTGCAAAAACTGATTTCCCGTTATATTCAGCCCATAACCCATCTATTTCTACGATATTTTAATAAAGACTGATTCAAACAAATTTGTCTATAATACATTAACATATAATAGTGACAAGTCAGAAAAAAATGGATGGTGCTGTTTCCAAATGAAAACATTAACTGGAAAACAAAATAATGCAATGTTTCAAATATACAAATGATACCTATACACAATGGTTACAGACCCAAATAATACATAGGATATTACAAACTAATTCATTATTATATAAAATGAAATTAGTAGATACAAACTTATGCAATTTCTGTTTAACGCAAGAGGAAACATTAAACCATTTATTGATTGCGAAAAAGTTAAACCATTAATCCAAAACATTCAATTAAATATCAATGAAATATATCCAAAGGTAGAGATGTCAAATACATGTATAGATATTCTTCTAGGTTGCGATAAGAAATATTTTAAATTGGAAACTTTAGTACTTAAATGTCAAACACTATTTATACTCATGTAAAATCAAAATAATTCTTCCTTCTTGGCATGGTTTAATGAACAGCTTACATCTAACTTGGAGTATACACAAATCGACCAAAGCAACAACAAAAGACATAGAAACGTGGGCAGTTGTAAGAAATCTGATTCAAGATCATCCCTAATCTCTATAAAAAAGATGTTTTAAAAAGAATATGCAAGTTTTTTTCTCATACCTATATCTTTTGTACGTTTTTCTTTATACACCAGCCATCAACCCAATACCATTTTTTTTACCGGCTTTATTATAATATGTCCTTTATATATATAAACTATGAACTAAAAATGAAATACAATTGTCTAAAATGTATACATACAATTTCTGAATTTAATTACAATACATATCTCTTCCTTATTTAAAAAGAACAAATCTGCAACAGTTAACTTAAAAAAGATCTGTTTTTCAATATACAAGACATAATGGAAAAGGAACAAAATTGCGTTTTGAAAAATACTTATTATGAACTGTGTTTAATCCTTATCATGCTGCAAACAACTCTTAGAATACATGTACATCTGAAAACAGTATAGATCTATATGTACAATGTATTATGGGTTTATATTTGTTTTGTTTTTTTAAGAATTAAGATTTTGAAAATCTCCTAAGAACAAAATGAACAATAAGAAAAATGATATGATCCGTAAATCAGAGGAAAAATGTTATACAACACAATTCAGCATGATTGGGGTTTAGACGAAAAGAAAACCTATATATACATTTGATGTATATATGTATTATTATATTCTTATGATGAATTTGAAAAATCTTGATGTAAGGTATGAGAGAGGATTGCCAAGATATCTCCATACCTATGGACGTTAAACGCGGTTCGTTTTTTTCAGAATGATTCTAAATATGAGCCGAATTACGAGAACACCAACACTGTGTACTCTGCGTTGAGTTTCGACCCGGATCAGACTAAGCATGCCGCGAAGGCTAACATAGACAGACACTTTTCGCCTCATGTGGATTTTCTGTTTCCAGAATCATTACTCTATACCTCTATTTCCAAGGGACGGAATATGTCGGCCAAGATTAGCAGGCGCTTACTACCCAGGCTGATCTGGGTCGATTTATTACGCAGAGGCCATAATGTTGGTTTTACGTTAAGCTTGTAATGAATTCCTAAATACATGTAAATACATTATATAACTAAGTTCTTAGAAATAAAAGATGCATGGGGCTACATTCTGTTCCATGTTGACAATGAGTGACAGGTGACACTATTAAGGCATACCTGTCTGATATATGATATCATAGAGGCTTTAGAATTTATCTTAGCAAAATCTGTAACTTAAAAGAAATTTTACGCTATTGTTTTATATAGATACATATAACGGAAAGCACAGTGAGATTAGATGACATTGCTATTTTTTTTTAAGAAATGTTTTTCTTTTAACACATTTTTTCCATAAGTTCTTTCCTGCATAGGCATCTCTTCATATCATATCTTTGATCAACATTTCTCGTTCTGATGACAACGAGTCTGTTTCCGCTCATTGTTTCCTCCTCATGGAGGACCATATTTCGTCAAATATATTGGGTTCAGTAGCACTAGTTACTATATAATCACACGTCCTTGTCTCATTGCTGTAGCATTTGATTGCATTTTGTACTGACAGCTCTAACTGCTCCTTTATGAAACCGTTATATGTTATTCCAGGTACTGCCCTGGGGAGCAGTCCGTACAAATATACGTCATCAATCCAGAAAAATGGCGTAATTGATGCGGATCTATACAAAGCGGGAATGAAATCATTCGTGAATAGAACCATAAACCCGCTACAATATCGAGGATAAAACTTTTGACCTTTAAAATATTTTTCGTTTACATACCACTTACTATTCTCTTCACGAAGGATAGGCATAGTACCAGGAAATATATGGTTACAAAATATTTGTTTAGTTTTATTCATAAATCGCGGTAGAATTTCGTGATATAGTTTATATGTATTCACGATAACATCATCATCGACTTTCAACACAAACTGAGCATTTATGCATTTTTCCGCAATCCACTTGTACCCCATTACACCTTTATGGGTAAGATTTCTATAGGCATCAATAAAATCTCCCTGAACCATGTCATTATATTGTCTGAACTCAGTGTTAAGTTTATCCTGTAACGCGGATTCTTTGACTCGTCCTAGTAGAAAGAGCACTCGTAATTCACCCTCAAGATCGTGTAAGAAGGTGGAGTTGGTCCACGTTCGTCGCATACTCTCACGCCTTTCAAAGTTACCCGGTGCCGTATGGACTATTACGAGGACCTTCAAATTTGATACAGATGAACACAGACTGGGGTTTTCCATTAGATAGGGTCTATTTATAGTAAGCGGATATTCCGTTTTCATGTCACTTCCTTTAACATTTTTGCTTTTGTTATCATTTTTAACAGTAGCATTGTTGTGTTTGAGACCACCGCTGGTGCCCTTTATTTTCTGTTGTGTTGGTTGAGCATGCGATGGTTCCCGATTTCGATACAAATACTTAATTGTTTGCTGATTAACCCCAGGTTGAGTTGTTGCTTTCAGGAGCAGTGTCTGTGTTATTGATGAACTGTATAAAAGTGATTTCGAATGGTAATATGTCATATATTGAAAAGTAGCAAAAGAGCTGAGCACTAAACAGATTGCGATACAGAACAAGAAAGCTCTGTCGGACCGAAGTGCTTTTATTATCCGCGAGACAACCAACGATCCTCTCGTCATGATGTCATGTGACACGCGTTTCGCGTGAAACATGGTGTTAGCTGTCGTCTGCTTCACTTTAGCGTCCTCAGCTGATTTCAAATTGATATCAAATCTACTACCATTGTTACCTGAAAATAGAAATAAAGAACAAATTAAAAACAATACACACACATTACTTAACTGTTTCGAAGTTTGGCGTCGCTTGTAACGGTAGGATGACACTATTATTAATTTTCAAATACACATATAGTTATCGTATATTGCATACCTTTAATAACTTGTGGTCATATGACGGTATCTTTAAAATCATACCTACACTCGTAATGTGGTAATCATTATATACAGATGTATATATTCCGCATCGAACTAGTGGTAATTTTGAAAAGAAATCACGTGATAAATTCCTAGTACCAGCGTCGTCCTCATCAGATCATTGTGAATATTTGCGTTTCTTTTAATTTCCCTTTTTATCACAACCATTATCACAAATGGCAAGGTTGTATCATAACATTTTAAAATCAGTAAAGCCTAAATATATCGTAGACAATCATCCTTACACCCTTTCCTACATATAGATGATTTGTGACGCTCATGCATCCGACATCATTTGAAAACATTGTGGCAAAAGGAGAATGGGCTCATAATTAGCTATTTCTCCTTATTGTCGCAATATTTTCAGCTCTTTTCAATAATCAGTTATAGAAACATTCCCTATTTTTGTCCAGATTATTTCAAAGTCGTCTGCTGCAGATTTGTTGGAAAGAGTCAATATCCTAAATGTCTGTATTGAATAAGGAAAATGTTGTTATCTGTGGCGATAATCTGATAAAATGTCACACTATATTATGGACTTGATTCCATTTCCTGTGTGAGACAATTTTCTGGTCATTCATTTTTTTGATGTTCTATTTTTAAAAATACGCCAATATCTTATCCCTTTTTTCCTACACTGATTTCTTTCAGTGAGATGTAAATTGAGTACTCAAGTCGATATGAAATATGAATAAGTCCGGTATGGTATTTTACTAGAATATAAGAAACCAGTTCAATGCAGCACCCATATTAGCAAAACAAGAATCATGATCAAAACTAGCATAATCATGTTTATTGTGTTTTATCTAATATGTCTTTGGCATTTAGAAACATTTTCGATGTTGCGCTATCAAGTATAGCTGCGACATAGAATCAGTTTGAAGTGCATGCTACCAAATTTGGCTAAAACATGTGGAATTATTTAACGTTGCGTGCTTTCAAACATGACTGTTACATTTAGGATAATTTTCCATTGATTGCTATAAAGAAAACCATAAAGAATCGTTTCAATTGGGTACTATCAAATATTGCTTTTACATATGCAAGCATTTTCCATTAGTTTCTATCTTATATGGCTTAAACTTAAAAACTCCTTTCCATTGGGTGCTATCAAATATGGCTGCGACATATATAATCATTTGCAAATGGTTCCTGTCAAAAATGGATATTGCAGATGAAATCATTTTAAATGGTTTCTTTCAAATATGGCTTCGACATAAAGACTCATTTTCATTCTGGTGCTATCTAATATGACTGCGTCATATAGAATCATTTTCAATTAGGTATCATCAAAAATTACTCTAACATATATAATCATTTTCAAGTGGGTACTATCAAATATGACTGTCACATATATAATCATTTTAAAGTGAGTACTATCAATTATGACTGTCACATATATAATCATTTTAAAGTGATTACTATCAATTATGACTGTCACATATATCATCATTTTAAAGTGAGTACTATCAATTATGACTGTCACATATATAATCATATTCCATATGGTGCTCTGAATTATGGCTGTGACATTTAGAATCATTTTCCTTTAAGTTCTACAAAAAGGACTGCTACATATTGAATCGGTATACATATGCACAATAAACAATAATTGCGATAAAGAATAATTGGGTGCTTTCAACTATTGATCTGTCGAGTCCCGGTAGCTCAGTCGGTAACGACGCGGGCTGTCAATCCAGGGGTTGTGAGTTCGAATTCCGGCTTGGCAAACATTCTTTCCAACGTTTGACAATAGTCATTGCGACATGCGTCATTCGTCTTCCATCAATGGGCGAAGTCTATGTGGAAAAGCAGCTAGTTGCTTGGAAGATTGTTGTGTGGAGTACTGGTGTGAGAAAACCAGGAAACACATGAGTAGGCCGGTGAACTGGCCGCCGTGAAATTGTTAAAAACGACGTTTAACCCCAATCAATCAATCAATCAATCAAATATTGATCTAACATATTGAGTAAATTACCAGCTGGTGCTATAAAAGTGACTGCTTCAAACGAATCATAGTCCATTGGGAGCTGTCAAATGAAAATGTGCTTTAGAAAGTGACTGTTACATATAGAATCATAGTCCACTTCGAGCTTTTAAATGAATGTGTGCTATAAAAAGTGACTGTGATGTATAGAATCATAGTCCACTTCGAGATGTCGAAGGAAATGTGTGCTATAAAAAGTGACTGTGACATATAGAATCATAGTCCACTGGGATCTGTCAAATGAAAGTGTACTATAAAAAGTGACTATGACATAAAAAATCATAGTCCACTTCGAGATGTCAAATGAATGTGTGCTATGTAATCAATTTCAACAGGATACTTTGGTTTCGACATATACCCTCTTTTTCGACTCGCTGCTATCAAAGGTAAAATCCCTATTTAGTATTTACACTTATATTTCGTTCGCTGCAAATATGAATGCCCCATATAGACCTATTTTCCATCCGGTGCTATCAAATATGAATGTCCCATATACGCCTATTTTCGATTCGGTGCTATCATAAATGAATGCACCATATATACCTATTTTCCATCCGGTGCTATCAAATAAGAATGCCCCATATAAACCTATTTTCGATTCGGTGCTTTCAAATATGATTACCTAATATATACCTATTTTCCATTCGGTGCTATCAAATATTAATGCCCCATATATACCTATATTCCATTCAGTGCTATCAAATATGATTGCCCCATATAGACCTATGTTCCATTAGGTTCTATCAAATAAGAATGCTCCATATAGACCTATTCTCCATACCATGCTATCAAATATGAATGCGGCATATAGACCTATTTTCAACTCGATGCTAACAACTACGAATGCCCCATATAGACCTAGTTTCCACTCTGTGCTATCATAAATGAATGCCCCATATAGACCTATTTTCCATCCGGTGCTATCAAATATGAATACCCCATATATACCTATTTTCCGTTCAGTGCTATCAACTATGAATGCCCGATATAGACCTATTTTCCATTCTGTGCTATCATAAATGAATGGCCCATATAGATCTATTTTCCATCCGGTCCTATGAAATATGAATGCACCATATAGACTTATTTTCAAGTCGGTGCTTTCAAATATGAATACCTAATATAGACATACTTTCCTTTTTGTGCTATCAAATATGAATGCTCCATATATACCTATTTTCCAGTCGGTGCTATCGTAAATGAATGCCCCATATATACCTATTTTCCATCAGGTGCTATACAATATTAATGCCCCATTATCTATTTTCCATTCGGTGCTATCATAAATAAATGCCCCATTAACTATTTTCCATTCGGTGCTATCATAAATGAATGCCCCATATATACCTATTTTAAATTCGATGCTATCATAAATGAATTCCCCATATTGACCTTTTTTCTTACATTCGGTGCTATCATAAATGACTTTCCCATATATACCTATTTTCCATTCGTAGCTATCATAAATGAATGCCACTTGAGACTCATTTTCCATGACTTTAAAATGTAGTCGTAGCTTCCCGGCTTGGTGCTGATGTTTGCGGGGATATCATTACGACTGATGTCCTAGTGCCAGGATATGTCTACCAGAAGTATTTGTCATTTTAACGGGAAAACCCGTGATTTAACTGAAACACTATTGAAAGCGACATAAAACACCATACATACAAATTGGTTATCAAACTTAGTACTTTACAATTTTGCTACACTATATTTAAACATGTTCAGTTGTATACCATCATGTATGGTCGGGACTTATTGAACCATGTTCGTTTAACCCTTTCCAAGTTCCAAGATCTGCAGTAGACCACTTTGAAATTATCAAGTTCAAAATATAGAAAAAGCTTTATAAATGATAGTATGATTATTGAATAGGATTTAAATCAATGTGGCAAATGGAGAAATTGCTCATTATTTATCCTTTTGCCACAATGATTTCAAACGTCGTATGCTGCAGAGGCGTCAGAAAGCGTATATATATGGGAAAGAGTTAATATCTTGAAAGATGGCATTTAGAATATTTGATAAACGAGTGTGCTTCCTCTCTAGTGTTGGTTTCTGTCAAGAGATAAGTTGACGTTTTTTCGGGTTGTTTAGCAGGTGACAATGTCTTAATTGAGACTGTGTACAATGTGGATGGTAAGTAGAATGTTCCTCGTCTCAAACAACCTTGGGTATGTGGTTTCGTCTGTCTTGAACGGTGTTGAAACTATTCGTTCAGCGTCTGTTTGGAAACGTCTCATCCGAACCAACTCAAGCTCTGAACTGGTGTTGAACCTATCCGTTCAACGTCTGTTTGGAAACTTCTCTTCCGAACCAACTCAAACTCTGAGACGGTGTTGAACCTATTCGTTCAAAGTCTGTTTTGAAACTTCTCTTCCGAACCAACTCAAACTCTGAGCACCCTGTGTGAAATGTCCTAGTGCTGAACTGATGAACCGAACCATGTATGTAGGTTCGAACTGCTCAACCGATGTAGGATGTTTCAGCTGATACTCCTCTGGTAGAGTGGTCTATATATGTCTAATTGACGTTTAAAGCATTGATGGATAAATCGTGTAAATCGAAGATCCTCTCATCTACCGAAATATGCACTACTGGTCTTATAAAACGTTCAATAAGGGCTATCACTGAAACTAATTTATAACTCATTTAAAGATAAAAATCGAACGAAACCACTTTCGATACCACACTTTCATATATGCCATTTTATATATTAAATTAACCATTTAATATACATGAAACATGAAACTAAAACTTGCATAATAATAGAACAGTTAAAAATCAATAATTTGTGTTTATCAACGTAATCATAACATAATCAAAGTACGCTTGGTACTACATTGCAAAGGAATTATATACAAAAGGTTGTACTGCCTGTACATAACAGATTAGTCTGACACTTTCAAACTTATCATACAATGATACAAAGAACTAATCATACATTATATAATAGATCTTCTCGTGTAGGAGCTTTTCAACGAATTATTCTAAATAAAAGAAAGTAAAATATCACACATTGAAGTAATAGATGGCAGAATGTACACTCGATATTTCTCAAATTACATTAAAATGCTTTCATTGGACCTGTTGATATTTAGTCTCTATATGAAGTAAGCGTCTATTCACTGAGGTGTTGTTCGGATTCCCTAGAAATAGCGACAAATTTGTCCGATGATGATGTCAATTTCAGCGTCTACTACGTTGTCTGTTACCGCTGGTAGTTTTGGGGTTTGATCTCCGAGAAATGTTACCTATAAACACAGGCTGAATACTATGAGTCGTGCGTCTGAAAAAAACATCAACAACCCGTATGTATTTGTGACAATTGTGTAGAACCAGATCAGACTGTGTTGACTATTCTATGTATATTTTAACATATGATGTAAATTTAAATTTTTGAAAATAATTGGCTGCAAATGCTTGTAATTTTAGAAATCTCTCAGATTCCTACAACGTCTTCAAAAGGTAGACTGCGAACTACGAAGGTTTCGGAGGTCGTCACTATCAAGAAAACGGTTTAAGATTGAAAACCTATGTACCTTTAGATATGTCTTCAATATGTAAGGGGACTTAAGTCCCTTGTGGAGCTTTTGTCAGTGACACTTTAAACAGTGTTGCAGTAAGATCACAGAGTTAACGGGTTAAATGAGCCGAACGTTATTCTTTCTTGATAATGACTTATTTATTGGATTATGTTATGTTGTACCAGAGAGTAGCGGTATATTTAATATGTTCCTGGCTGAATACATGATCGTCAAATATTCTAATACGGTGTAGTAGTGATTACTCGTGGGAGCATGTGAATACGCACATTATCACCAGAGCTACCTGTTGTAGAGTCAGAGATCCTTCTTTTGACAAGAGAGCTGACGTGTAGCCCCACTATCTTGTCAATGTACCTTGAACGGAGGCCATGATGGAATGTCAACAAGACAACTATCTTAACCAATATCAACTATTCTTCAGCCATTATGTATTACATATTTTCTAAAACATGTCATCAATACGCACAGTACAGTTCAAGAGGTTTTTCCCAAAAACCCTCACCCCCGTGGGCTGATAAGGCAGCACCCCGGCGTTCCCGCGCACCTGTACGCAGGTTTTCCCCTACAATAACCCCGCGGTCATTTGAATATTACAGTCCGCGGAGGGAAATCCGTCACGCTGATTGACAGCTGTGATTAAGGCAGCACCACGGCGTTCCCGCTCATCTGTATGCGGCGTTTCCCCTACAATAACCCCGCGGTACCGCGGAATTTCATTATTTATCAAACAGTAGTTAATACACAACATCACACGACGTAGAAAAAGTAAATTTAAAATGTTTAAAACAAATTCTTGGTGTGCGGAAACAAACACCATCAACAGCAGTATACGGAGAAGTTGGAAGATATCCTCTACTTGTAATACGTAAGATAGCAATTATTAAATATTGGAAAAAAATCAAAACATGTCCTAATACGCTTTTATATAATGTTTTTTAACATGAAGGAAGAACAGGGCAATATTGTAAATACTTTTCATAAAGATATTAACAATTTGCTGGATAGTCTCGGTTTATCATATATGCACATGAAATAAGACTTTACCAATTCTGACGTTGAAATTGTTATGGTCAAATAAAAGATAGTTACATTCAAAATAAATTGGTTTTCAGATTTAGATAATTCTGCGAAATTACAGATCTTTTAAAAGCTACTTTGAACACGAAAAATATCTCGATTGTGTTAATAACAACAATTACAGAATTACAATGACAAGACTAAAATGGTCATCCCACCATTTATTAATTGAAGAAGGACGATATAATAACATCCCTAGGGAAAATAGAATATGTAAAATGTGCAACTTGAATGTTATTGAAAATGAATATAATTTTATACTTATATGTCCTTTGTATCGTCAACTAAGAATCAATTTACTTCCAAAATATTATCATATTTGACCATCACTATATAAATTTAAACAACTAATGAAAAATGATAATCTAAGTATATTACGAAAACTTAGTAAATACATATACATGGCCAATACTAAACGCGAATCTAAAACAGTACCATAGACGGATAGAACTCGACGGATAGATAAAGGTGCTATTTTAAATCCACAAAATAAACAATCTAAGTTTAGTCAACTTGTACGCATTAATATTAATTACACTTTTCTCGAATATTATATATCACATGTCAACTATTGAAACTATACTATATATATTGCTATACAATTGTTTATTGTGTATATGTTGCAACAACATATAAAATGTTATGCAAATAAAGAACTTGAACTTGAACTATTGGAGTAAATTGTTTTAAATCAAGAGGGATATTCTATTCAGTAAGCCAGACGCGACATGTAACATTAGCCCATCCGTAATGCGATCAAAACAAGTGAACGTCAATTATTACTTTCAATTAATAGGTGTTAAAAACATGTCGACAATCTCAATTTCAATTTCAATTTCTTTAATACTCCCATACGGCGAAACAAAATGACATATATACATGACAGAATATAAAACAACCCTCTTTGTAATATTGTTTACAAACAAAATAATAAATATATAGATCTATGAATAGACAGCTATTGATCAACATAATATTCCACGATTTTTATTTTAACTTTAATTTTTGAGATTTAGCGTAGGATGGTTAAAATAGCCAAAAATATAAATAACCGGATTATATCTGAGTTGTGTGTATTATAATGTTAAATATGGTTAATCACATATGCTGTCGGCTTTATGAAGCATTCATGTATCATAAATTCACAAATCAATTCTGTATCCCGATGTCATATGTCCTCTCCTATTAATATCGGCGAATCTTTGATTGACGGATCTGTTTTCTGGCCGATAAGTCAGACAAGTAATGAAAAATGACAACTGGACGCTTGTTAATGAGAATCGCAATGTTTAATACACAATATTCGCATTTGGTGCGGTTTTGAATATGGAAACTAATACCCAACACTGTCTGGAAAAGATGAGGAAGTTCAATTCTGCTTTTGTCGTTTATGTTTCTTCCCTTTCCCACTTGCAGACGCTTTCTGACGCAGCTACAGAAGACGATTTGAACACATTGTGACAAAAGACGAAATTGTCTCAATAGTTTCAACCTTATTCAATAATTGTAGTTTCCATATGTTTGTCTATAAGTTTTTAAATTGACTACTGCTGATTTGTTGCATGTGTAAAATGGTTAATAAGAATAGCCTTCCTCTCAGTGGCATAAAACAATTTAGTAAAGGATGTGCATCTAATGTAATTCAAAAGAATATCAACATTCGCATCCGCGCAATAAGATCAGGATCTAATCGTCTTACTACTTGTATCTAGGCGTACAAGCCTCCCGAGAACGGTTATGACCAAACACTAACTATAAACGTAGGTTTTTTTATTGTAAATTATATTTATGTCAATATATCCGAAGGTCGGTTTTGGCGTGACGTGAAATATGTACTAACAAAACCCGTCATGAGCAAGTTCTTCATTTGTCAAATGTGTTCATCTCTATTCCATAATAGATCTTTAAGTCTTTAATATATGTTTCTGTATTATATGTAGACGTTTTGAGTGTCGTCTGCTGCGGATTTATCATATGTTGAAAAGGGGGGTTTAATAAAGAATAAAAAGATGAGCGCTTGTTAGCTGATCGTGTAATGATCTTATCAAGTTAACCCCTTTCCAACAAACACCAAGCAGACGACTTTTAAAACACTTTGTCAATCATTATTTCCAGCCCTGTCTTCATTTGCCACAATGCGCTTTCTGATCCCTTAGCATCAGAAGAGATGTGAAACAGTGTTCCCGCCCGCAACAATGTTGTCTACTTTTTTTCAATACTTCATAGTGCTAAAGATTGGAATTACACTTATCTTTTCTTCGAAGAACCTTCTTTGTCATCTTTTCGTCTTAGTCCCTCGTTTATGCGGCTCACGATGGTGTCTTTCCAAACAGAAGTTTTACCTGCAGCGGGTTATAAGGTTTTGACATATCATCTGATGATGTTTTTCCTTACCGAGTCTAGTTCCTCCTTAATCTTTACCTCGCCACCGAACCAACTATTCCTCAATCTTATATTTCCCGGACCGAATAACTCCGGGAAAAACTGTCGTGTTAGGGTTAGTCCAAAATTCCCTATGTCGATGGAATCATTCCTTAGCTTCCGAAGTTACATTCCGTTTCGTATTAGCTTTTTTAATAGATTGTAAACAGTTTTAAAAATAGCTAGGACCATGATATGACCATATTACAGGACATGATCTATTAATTGAAAATGAAATGTAATGTAGTTCAGAACGGCAGGCATTTTAAAAATCATTTATTTTAAGTCACTCTTTTACACGATGTTTAATGATGCACAGTTAATACAAATGTGCTTGTTTTTCAGGAATAATCTTTATACATATAATATTGTCACGCTGATTAACCAACCTGCTTTTGAGATATAGAATAAGCGTAACTAACGGTATACCACCCTTTAATACGGATTACGATAAAGTGGCTGTTTATTACAACACATGTCAACCCTTTACCCAGACTTTCTGTAGATAGATAGATAGAAATATATGTCTTTATTTCCTCCATAAATGAAGAGTAAATACATACATAGATACGACAAATAAAAGAAATAACAGTAAACAGTCCACATATAAGTTATTTACAGGTTGCTATAAGAGACATACAAGGAACATCGAACATACGCAATTTAACAATGTGTGTATATGCGTCTTGGAGGGATTTTTTTGGTGGTTTTGGATGCAATAATGGAAAAGGATCATGATGAGGGTGCAGGTTAATCATGTAGTGCACGTATGCTACGCGATTATATCTGTATGTAAGAAAGTTGATGCTTATCCTTACCGAAACGAAGCTCAAGGAACAGCAGCATTTCAAATGTTTAGTAAGTTGAATATCCATCAGCAATTCTTTTCACAAAAGAATTACCAGAGAATGTGGTAGCCTATGTTATATTGGATGCTAGAATGTTTCACATAAATATCATGTTTTTGACTGATTATAGTGGTATTTCGACATTACAATATACAATTTTATATAAACAAACACGCTTGCTCGCGCGCACGCAAACACGGGCATATGCACTCACGCACGAACACATGTATGCACACAGCCCACAATGTATGAGCAAATAATGGTAAATACAGAAATTATAGAATAATATATATACACATATATACACACATATACACACACACACACATAAATATATACATACATACAGATGTATAAATACCTACATGTACATATACACATATCCGCATCGAGCATACTCGATTTATATATATATATACCTTTAAGAAATAGATATACACACAATATTCTTACTCAAGTAATGTACATATTTTCAGGCACTGTTTCAAACATGCGACTCGGGAGTTATCATCGAGAACAAATGACATACAGCAAGATAACAGTTCAATGATTTGCTCTTCTGGATTCATACAAATAAATGTGTTGAAATCGGTTTCTCCTAAGGAAGGGAAAAGCTGTACCCAAAGCTTTTCCCGTATTGGTTCGTTTACAGAACAAAGAGTAGTAGGTGTGTAGCTACACATAAAACAGACTCTTTACAGTTTGGACAGTATGTTTTATACTTTTTAGAAAACAACCTGGAAATTCCATGTATTACCGTATAGCAGTATTTCAAATGACTCCTATATAGTCTGCTGAAGTACCATATATTGCATGGTGACAAGTCATAGTGCAGAAGTTTAAAACTATGTAAAGCCTTGTTGTTTTCTATTGTGGTTATTATTTGGTACTCATGTAAGCATTCAAAGACTGATTAACTACTTTCTTCCGTGAATAGGGGTTGTGAAAGTATGAACTTGAAAAATATTCCGTTAGTATATTTGTCAAACCGTACTTTCCCAACACTCGGTAGATGTCGGGCATAAAGCCTTTTGCTTTGCTTGGTTTTTGCATAAAGCATTCAAGTCTGTAGTTAAACATATCTTTGATCCGCTTATCAGCATACAATTTACATAATTGACCAAAAAGAACTAGCTTTTTTCTTGTCTATATAATTTTCTAAAGACATGATACCTAAACAGCTCAAGGCGATCACAGTAGGTGTTGAACGCGGCATGCCCTGCATATGTTTAATACACTGCTTATGTGCTCGTTCCAGAGACTGAATATGTGTCACAATGAGGCCGTTCCACAAATCACTACGTAAAGCGCTTCGATAGAACAACTGTTTCATAGATACGCTTTAGGAACAGTGGGTGCATGCTATTTCGGCTGATTCCAGAATTGTTCAAACTGAAGTGCGTTCTTCTAAGTTTAGAGCAACACTCCTGCACACTATCATCTAGGTTCGTATTTTTTTCGTTGTGGATACCTAAGTGAAGATAACTAGTTCCTTCATCAACACTATTTGGACCGAGATTCCATTCAAGATTTGTGTTTTTATATTCATTAGCGCTTTCGTTATAAACTATAACTTTACACTTTGTGTGATTATACGTATAGTTATTATTTGTCCTTGCCTTGCGCCCTTCATAATTGGGAACCAGTCTGACTTTAAGCCATTAGATCGCACACAGCTGTATATATCTGTCAGTCAACTTTTAAAGATTTTGATGAAATTTACATTTATACCGTTCCTATATAATTTTGATAAAAGTAGCTTATGATTTACGGCATCAAAAGCCTGCTTTGCGTCTAAAAAGCATGTATATATTTTTAAAGTTATTCTCAATAGCACTGTAGATTGATTCCCGTACCATAAATGATGTTAAACTACAACTTAAGTTCTTCTGGAAACCGTCCTGTATAGCATTGAGTTTGGATTCATAGTCTATTTTATTTAATATAACCTTTTCATACAACTATAGTATCGTTGAGCATAGCGATATGGCGCTATACGAATCAGGGTTCAATTTGTCTTTATTACCTCCCTTAAAAAGAGTAATAATTACTCCCCTTTCCAAATTTAATGGACAGTACGCTAAATCCTTCATCGCGTTGAATAGATGGGTTAGGACGTACGTTAGGGAAGTTCTGCCGAAAATAAGATTTTCATAATATATTTCGTCGTGTCCACATGCTTTGTTCCTTTGTTTTTAATGCCTTTTTTACATCGTCTACTGAGCTTTGTAAGTTGACGCTCTGGCTATTAGCGTGCTCACTGCTGTTGCATATTAAATTTATGGTATTTTCAGCGGAATTCGTAATATCGTTATCATCGCAAGAATAAAGGTCTTTAAAATATACAGCCCAACCATTGTTGATGTCTTCCTGTGAATAACACCGATTACCATTAAACGTCATTTCAAAAGTTGGTTGCGATTTAGATTTCCGTCTTTTGTTCACTATTTTTCAGAAAGCACAACTATCTGTCTCTGCAGTTCGATCAATTTCTTCTTCTAGTTTATTTATATGTTTTTGCACTTTCTGCCTGTGAGTTTTGCGGAAATCGCGTTTTGCAGATTTGTACAGAATATATGATATATGCTCACCACGTGGTTTGTTTTTACTAATCCACTGCGCACGCTTATCTTAAAGGAATACGCTTGGCTGATGACAACTCGCTTTGAATTGAAAAATATTGACTTAAAGTACATTTATTTACTATGCATTTCATTAACATACAACTAATAATGAAGATATTACTATTTAAAGATGACTATTTGTCCTGATCGGTGCGCAGCATGAGCGCGGCCATTGTTTACATATCGCAATGTCTCGAGACATTCTGAAAAGAATTGTGACGTCATTATCACACTATGTCCCAAACAAAACATAAAAGTAGAGTTAGCTAATGAAAGACTGCGGTTCTATAAAGGGAATACAAAATATACTCTTTCGCAAGAAAATTAACCCCGGAAGTTTACAAACCTAAACTTCAACTATTCAAAATGAAATTCCAAGCATTACATCATATTATTACTAGATCTATATATAGTTTTATAGTAAATAGTATCCAACCATAGTAGGTGGATAGAAAACACGAACTTGACTCGTGTAATATATATCAGCCAATTAAATATATGTGTGTTAACATTTATTTATACAATAATTTCATTCGTTTATATATATCAGCCAATTAAATATATGTGTGTTAACATTTATTTATACAATAATTTCATTCGTTTATATATTTGACAGTTGTTTGTTATGATTTCACAGCTCGTTAGACATAATGAACCGTCGTTTTTGTACAACAATCAAAGGTCATAGAAACAATAAAATGTTCGGTAGTGGTCGGACGCTACTGTAATAGGATATGTCGGCGAGTCTTTTGAGCAGACATAATTCGATCCCTTCCCTACATACTCTAGAACATTTGATTATTTATTATTAAATGATTTCTACATTTGTTTATACGACCGAATAAAATGACTAATTGGACGTCCGATCACACTTTTTTGTATATATATATCTTGTATATTTGTATGATATTATGAAATATATATGTTTTGGTGACTTATAGGCCCATGGGGCCGGGTGTTAATAATAATTGTTAAAGAATAAATGTAAACTATAAATGCTTTGTAACACATGTCACAATAATAAACAATTTACTTACTTACTTACTTACTTACTCTGCAGTTGACGGTAAAGATATTTTCCATAATTAGTCATCTGCTGCAGATTTGGTGTATGTTGAAAAGAGAGAATTGAAATGGTTAATTTTTACCAAATTTCCAAAAGGATTTTTGTTGTAAAACTTTTATATTATATATTGAAGAAAATTCTCAAACCTGCTTAAATATCCCTTTTAATTCCAAATGAAATCGTCCAATTTCTAAAATCGTTACTTGCTTTTAGTAGAATGTATTTTACCACAATTCATTACCTCCAAATACAAGGTTTTACACAAATGAGCCACGTCACACACAAATCGCAATTCGGAGGTCATATTGTGAATTGCAAATAAGATCAAATTGCATATTTGTATGGTCTGTTTTTCGTCAGGATGCGTCTGTAGAGGCTTACTGTACCGCTCAAAAGCAAAAACGATTTTCGGCCATGCCTATAAAGGCTTTCTTACATCGGCACTCCACACAACACTACAATCTCTATGACATCAAATACATGTATAAATAAAGTTGTAAACGTTGTGACAAAAGGCGTAATTCACAGATTAATCGAAATTAAAAACATTGTACCGTTCTTTATTGAAAACCAATTAAACCAAATTATAAAACCCAATCATATTTCCGGTAGCAATCAGAGGTGTCTTCTCGATTGTCCCACATTTTGATTTTACTATTTAGTATTTACCCTTAATGCGGTGGGATAACGAGCGGTAAAGAGAGGTAAGGGAAAGGTGAGAATACAGTCCTGTTATTATGCCTATTCCACTACAAACATAGTAAATTTCACAGTATTTTCACCTTTGTTTCATTGCGGTTTCTTTACTATTTGATCTTTATTAATTGCATTTGTTTGCAAAAAAACACACTTATAATTCATATTTGATCTTTATTAATTTCACCTTTGTTTCATTTCTTTCTAAACTGTTTGCACAAATATTCAATTAAATTAAAGAAAATTATATAATTATATGCTCTTAATTATAAATGAACAAACTGTTGATGCATTTCTTGAATTGAAAATTTTGGGGAAAAGTATCATTATTGTTTTTACATCATACTGAAAACATGGCTAACGCCCAAGTAAGACTAGATTTTGTGAAGAACCAGCGCGGCGGAATGAGTCTGGATATTGATGGCCACACATTTGTTATCAAGAGCCGACGGGAAGAGAGGTTGTACTGGACTTGTTCTAACCGTGCCTGCCCATCACGAGTAACAACCAGAGAAGGTATTCTCGTCAGACATAACGCTATCCACGAGCCTGACAGTTTCCATATAGAAACAGACAATGTGATGCAGAAGATTCGAAAACGGTGTCGAAAAGAAACAACAACTATTCCAACAATTTACAAAGAAGAGGTATCAGCTCTCAGAAATCGGGATTGGAATGAACAATCTGTTGAATTGGTAAAAAGAATCAAGACTTTTGAAGGATGTAAGTCTCAACTCAGTTGAAGACGTGTGGTTCGAAGCACTCACTGACATTGCTACTTTAGAGCTTCCTGCAGCAGTTGAAACATTCACAGACTATGTAACTGAGAACTGGATTGAGAGCGACAAACAGATTTGGAATCACTTCAATACCCATGGTCCAAGGACGACAAACAATGTAGAAGGCTGGCATAGCATGTTGAAGAAAGCTGTTCAGCATTCACATCCGAACATATTTTCCATACTTAGAACTATCCAGGAAGTTGAATCATTTTCATGTTTCAAGGTAGTTCAGTATGCTACAGGAGGTAAAAGACCAACAAAGAGAAGGAAATATAAAAACATTGACACGCGACTAGCATCCCTAAAGGAACGCCTGCGTGATGGGTACATTAGCGCAATTGAGTATGCGGACAGAGCAACACTATTGTCTACATATGTAACCATTTATAAACTGAGTAAATATTCAACAAAATTGAAAACAGTGAAAACCCAGATCAGACGATGTGATTATATGATGTGTTTAATTTGTTATTTGTTATTTGAATGTATGTATTATAAACAATAGTTCAATTACCTAATTTGAATAAAAATATGTTTTTCTAAATAATTTGATATTTTCCTTATTCCTATGTTATATCAAAAAGAGGACCAAACAAGAGCTTTTCTGATAAATTCGTAACATACTGTTTTATAAAAAATGGTTACCAATATAGTGGAATTTTAAATGAACCGAACTGTAGTGATACCTTCGCCCCGGGCAGGGATTAGCCGACACCTTACCTGTATTTTTTCCCGATAGTCCTACATCGATTTTTATCCCAAAAATCCAAATGTGGGACAATCGAGAATAAACCCAATCAGACACTACTTATGATCTACCAACAAAGTACCGCCGAGGCTAATCAGATGCAGCAGCCGACTAGGGGTAATAAACAGCAAGTTAACTATTTAGGGGTAATAAAATGATTAATTGACCATCGTGCAAGACCGGTTAAATGTTACAGCAGACAAAAGACGTCAGTTCGTTAGAAAACATTCGATTTAGCTTTTCTTTATGATTAATTACTGCAATAGTGTTACGTCTTTCACAGCCTTATGTTGAAGTACTGCGCAAAACGTCATAATCAAAT
Source organism: Serripes groenlandicus (assembly GCA_031761405.1). NCBI lineage: Eukaryota > Metazoa > Mollusca > Bivalvia > Cardiida > Cardiidae > Serripes > Serripes groenlandicus. Next base: position 35,633,404 of record JASEVX010000005.1, read on the forward strand.
GAAAACAAGGACAGCACTGGCTGTAATCGACCGTGTTCATTCCCTTGGTCGACAACAGCGAAAATATTTATGTGGTGAAAAGATCTATATGCAGGCATTTTCAAAACTAACTGATAGTTGACATGATAACAATTAATCAGAAAGGAGACTTGTCATCAGAATCGAAAAAAATCAGTCATCATTAAATACAGACATAATATTTCAGTAACTAATTATAAAGTGTAAGCTAATTGATCTGATCAATTGATTGTTCTAAAACGAACTGACATCGTCTTTTGTCCGTCTGTAACATTTTACGCATTGTATGATGATTATTTTATTATTTGATTACCCCTAATTTATTGGACATGCCAGCAGATGCTACCAATCAGCGTATCAAAGTTTTATGACCTTTAAATTCCAATAAACAACAGTACAATGTGATTGACGCCTTTTGACACATTGTTTCCTTCTTAATTTCTATATAATGCCATACAGGTTGTACTGTTGCAATAAAGACATAATACACATCGGAAGGTGAACACGGCCGCCGTGACATGATTGAACATTGTTGAAATAGTGTCAAAATCGAATTAACCATAACAGTTTTGTACACAGTTTTGCCTAGATGGTTTCAAAGTTGTCTGGTGCAGATTTGCCGTATGTGGGAAAAGGGTTAATTGTTCAAACTGTCCATTATGTTTTATTTGCACCCCATTCCGTTTTATTTCAATTATAAGTATCGGTATAATTTGGATTTTCCACACATAACAAATTCGGAAAATTTATTTCACTTGCTACACGGGATTTGTGCCACACTATACGAAAGGGGAAAAAAACCTTGTGAGGCAGAGATCAGACTGATCATGAATTGCTGTGTTTGCTTTTTAGTTGTGAATCACATTGTAATTTTCTTGGGAAGATTCATGACCAAAGAAATACCACACAAATATGAAATTTGATCTTATTATGAAATGAACACTGAAACTATCCAAATCCGTAATTCGTGCTGATGCAGTTCATTTGAGTAAAATCCACATGCGCTATGACGTAAGCATTTCCCATAGGCTCTCCCAAAATTCGGTGTTAAAATCTGTGACCTTTTGTGTTTGTGAAATTGGACGATTTCATTTGGATTATAAGGGATTTTTATGCAGGTTTGTGAGAAATTATTTTACAATTCATTCTTTCACAAACAAATAAATCTTTTAAAAGTTTGGTCAAATTTAAAAAAAAAAAGGAATTTACCATTTTATTGAACACGTCGACCATTTTCTTGTTGAAGAAGCGTTTTGAAAAACATCGTGAATAAAGGAGACATTGCTCAAAATTAGCAGTTTCTACTTTTACCGTAATGTTTTTAACATTACCATTATGTTTTCAACTGTTTGCAATGATTATACTTTATAGAATTTCCTAATTTCTAATGTGTTTATCGCCCCACTATGATGAATTAATAATCTAAAACAAACATACATGTATACAATATTTACACCATTAAACTTCAAAAAATGGTCCTTCCTCAAAATCGGCCTTTTTGGACCAGACATGTTGGGAAATTGGCCTTTCTATCTGGACCTATAATCGGCCTTTTTGGACTGGCCTTTTACGCATTCGGCCATTTTTGACCTATACCTAAGATAAGATAGCGATCTGAAAATTTAGTAATCCATACAATGATAATCGGTAGTGTGTAACTGACGTCACAGGAAGTTGATTATAAGCAAAGATGGCGGCGCTCATAGGCGATCGATACCGACGTGAAAACACAAACTTTAAAAGCATATATCTTGGTAGTGCAAGCTTTTAAAAAAAAGTTAATTACATCAAAATGATTCATTACTGTAGTGCTATTTAGTCATATAGTTTTAATCTGAGCCAAGCGTATTCCTTTAAACTGTGTTATGCAGCAAACTTAAATCCTTATCCCAATATGGTTTAATAAAGGGTTTAAAAACTGACCTAGGAATGCACTCTGCTTCAGTGCTTTTTTTTCATTGTTACAAGGTTTTCATATACTTGATCGATATCCTTTTCACTTGAAATTTGAAATTCAGCAAGATTACGAATAGGAATGCTCCTTTCAATGTGATCAGTATATAATGCAATATGTGTCTGTTTGACGTTTTTGCATATAACCGTATCTGGATTTTCATTATCAGGAAGGTCGTTCTGTAAGTCGTACTTCATTTCACACGATAATGGACGGTGTGTAGGCACATTCAATTAATGATCGTCATGTATAATACAGTATTTAACACGGGACACGTTAGCAGATGGAACAAATATGTAGTCAATCAATGTTTCCCTCGTACTGTTGTAAGGTACATTACTGTATCTTGGACCTTAACACAAAGGGAGACAATTTACCGGGACCAGGTATAATGATACAAGCGCATGACACACTAACCTGCCCCTACTATCGAGGTTTATTGTCGTATTGATATACGTCCATATCGGAAGTTCAGTATTAAAGTCACCCATCAATATAACATGATAAGAATCAGATTAATCTGTTATATATATAAATACAGTACAAAATAATGTCGAATCAAAATATTTTCGACATTATTTTGTACTGTATTTATATATATAACAGATTAATCTGATTCTTCACATGATTATGAAAACATTGTAATCTTCATTTTTACAACTGTTATGACTATTTCTTATATACTTCTTTCAAATATCACTTGTGATTTGATCACCGTTGTAAATGAACACAGTTTAATCAACATCTTTACAACCACTCAGTGGAGTGTAACGGTTGTGATAATTGCTTACTTCAGCCCGTTCAGGAGTCTGGGTAGGGTCTGTTTTTCGATTCGTGGTAGTTATTTCTTTTATTTCCCGGTTGCCATGGGCGACACACAATACCCCAGGGCCAGAAGTATGGATCGTCTGTTAGGCAGTCTGTATTTCCGTCGTTTTCTACTTCTAAGCGTACGCTGGCATTATTGTAGTTGTAGTTACGGAATATAATTATTTTTCTAGCATTAACACCTCGGTCAGCGACAAAACTTGATATGTGCTCTTCAGTTATTGAAGGCATAAACCCCCCTATGAAGTAGTGTTTTGTTCTTCGCTTGATGTGGTTTTCAAAGTCATTTTCATTATTATGGAGTACTTCGTCTGGTGGCGAATAGCCTTCGTTGTAACGGTTGTTAGTGTTTCTGAGGCTTTTAGCAGTTTCCATTTCTTGATTTATTATCGAGAAATTCACTTTTTTTCCAAATAAAAGTTTTCCCCAATTTCCAATGAGGGGCGTAGCGTTCTTGTCATATTTTATTAGCTGTTTCTCTGTTTGTTATCACTGTCGGAATCTTCATGTTACCGAAGGTGAAGTCCTGTTCCATGTCATTTTTGTCAAATGTTATTATCACATTAGGAACAATATTCGTTTCTATATTGTGGTTTCGAATTTGAGATTGTTCAGGTTATTGTCTGTTTTCGGGCTCAGGTAGTGTCACAGATGCAGTATTATCTACTTCGATGATGAAGTTGTTTTCTTCATTAGTGTTGGTTGTACTCAACGTAGTTGTTTTTGTAAGCTTTTAATACTATTTTTTCAAGTGTTTGGTATGCCGGGAAACTATTGTGCCCTTTTAACACATACAGACGCTGTCGACGCCTATTTTAAAGTGTTTGGTATGCCGGGAAACTAGTGTGCCCTTTTAACACGTACAGACGCTGTCGACGCCTATTTTAAAGTGTTTGGTATGCCGGGAAACCAATGTGCCCTTTTAACACATACAGACGTAGTCGACGCCTCTACAGCAGATGACTTATGAAAACATTGTGACAAAATGTAAAATTTCTCATGTTACCACCATGTTTTCAACTTTATTCAATATTGATCATTCATTTGGCTTAACGCGGTTTTCAACTATTGTTCAGTATATCACGGGTGCAAGTTAACGTACTTAAGCTACCAGTTCTACTTACAACATACTTCCAAACTAGCTGGCTGCTTTTTCCACATTGACTGTTAGCCCATTGGTGAAACACGAGTGACGCTTGTCGTCAAACTTTGAAAATGTTGGCGGAGCTGGTATTCGAACTCTCAACCCTTGGATTGACAGCCTGCGTCTATACAGAATGGCGGATATTAGCCACTCCGGACATTCTCCCCTTCGTCTTTTTCACATGGCGGACATTCTCCCCGTCGTCAGTTTGTGCATGTCGGACATTAGCCCCCTCACACGCGGACATTCTTCCCTTCATCATTAATTGAACTATTATCGGATTAATTTAAAAAATCATAACCTATAAATGAGCCGTGTTAGGGGATATTGATGCCACTTCGAACAGTAAAGTGAATGTACACCAGCAACCTGTTGCAGCCTGTTATACAGTCATAAATGGCAAAAACACAACATCAACAGAAACGTTGACCCCTAATTTAAGGCAAAAATAACTTTGACGCCAAATCAACAATACCCAAAGTCACCAGACACTACTAAAAGTGTTAACAAAATGTATTTTAGTTTTTGCATTAAGACAACTCTTTCCCATGAACAAAAATCATCTGCATGACCCAACGTTGAAAGGTTTTGGCAAAACATAAGCATATTTTCGAATATTGTGACACAGGAAGATTCATCTTAATGTTAATCTTTTCCGACATGAAGACGCATCTACAACATAGGGTTTTGAAAACACTGAGAATTTCTCATTTTACTACAATGGTTTGTATTCATTTTCTAAATAGTACTATCATTAAAGAGATTTCGTCGTTTCTAGTCATCTGCTTCAGTTGGATTTTGTGAACAGTTTATATCCAAAACAGGGATGCACACTGCTCATATATAACTTACAATATAATTAAAAAAAACTGTCACCTTTTGTAGATTCTGAATACACTGACCAGGTGGACAAGACAATCTGAACATACACTTAAAATAGCTTGTTCCTTTTCTCATATACCATATATGCGCATACAAATCCAGGTCTACAATGTATATGGTACATTTGGTAACAGTGATTTATCTAATCTGACTCAATTGTCATTGATTGATTTAGCCATTGGTTTGCTATTATCCGAGGAAACATGTACTGATCTGAAAAATTAGCAGTATACATGTAGATTTGAGTAGGGGGTCATATTTTAAGACACGTAGAAGTCGCTCCCTTTGCAGTGTACTCTCTTCCGTCCATAATTACATCATAAATCGACTCCTGTAGACGCGTTTACAGACTTCTGGTTCGGATTAAGGGAAATGATTACAATATGAAATATATTAACACAAATTAAAAGCCAATGAAAAGAAGGAACGTCATCATTTAATCTCGAGGAGCTTGAGAAAGAACGTAATTATTATTGAAATTAAATTGATATATATTGATTTTTTCGTATTAACACTCGCCATGCAGAATAATCAATCTGGCGAGCAATTATTTTGAAAAGTAAATAATCGCTCGTGATGCATATGCCTGAATGATTAACTATTTGGGAAGCAGAGTAAACAATATAGAATAGTTTATATAATGTAAAATAGGATAAAATTAAAACACACCCACTCGCATTTTTCCGTGGGGGCTCCGCGGAAGAAAAACAGGCCACTCCCATTTAACATTTTCTGCAGAGGGAACCATGCAATCACTCTAAAGCGGGCATATATCTGAAATACGTGAAAAACGCCGGGTTAGGCCTGGGGAGCGACTTAACGCCGGCGGTATATCATTTTATCTATAGCGTTTTTTTGAAAAAACCCTTGAGTTGTACTGTATGTGTCAATTACAATTGATGACATTTTGTTTAATACGTCATGCAAAACGGGGCCATGCTCTAGTAAAAGTAAAAAGGGGGGGGGGGGGGGGTGTGAGTCAAGAGGTGTCAAGTGTGTACACAAATCTACCTGTTAGTCTGTTAGTATCTGATCATAATCTACTGATTAACAGACGTTTCTGTGTCAGAGATGTGTCAAAGTTTCTGTTTCAGAGAAGTGTCAAAATCACATTACATAAATATCATATGATACTACTAGTTTAGTTTCCAGTCTTACGCTAAATTCGTTCTTACAATGCAGAAATCAAACTATGAAAATGATGTCACGTCAGCGGTTTGACGTTATAACGTTGGCTCCAAAAAGTCACATTGGCTCCAAAACGGGCAAATTTCATGTGCATATTTTCGAAATAGTCCTCGTAAATCACTAAAGGTGGAATCGTACCTTTGAAAAAACGTCGTTTTTGACGTCAAAACATATGTTTTTGCGACAAGTATAGTGTGGTTACCGCCATCACTTTCTCGTTTGAAGTGGTATTCGGATAAAACAGACGGCCCTACGTTCTGATATCAATTTCATACATCTGCCATGACAAATGATATAACAAAATGCGAATTAAAATAAAAGTTTCGCGAAACATTATAACAGTTATAAGATTATTTCTGATTTATTAGGACACTGTTTCGTTTGCCATTTGCCAACATTTCATGAATATCTATCGAGACAATTTTTAATGAATCACAATGCAGTAAAACGTCTGTCGCGCTTCGGAACGTACACTGCGATTTAAAGCGAGATAGTGACTTGTTAACTTCGATGTTTAACTGATGTTCTTTCTAAAAAGTATAATTATCACAACAATTTTTTTTTTTTTTTATCACGTATTTCAGGTAACTGTTTAAAAAATCCATTCTCCCAATCTCGACAAAATGCCAGTTTGGTTGATATTTTGGTTCATAGTAATTGATTAATACTTTGTATCATAGTAATTGATTGATATTTTGGTTCATGATTGATTTTTGTTTGATAGAAATTGATAGATACTTTGTTTCCTAGTAGTTGATTGGTATTTTATTTCTCGTAAAAGTATCAAACTTGCAAATTTACAATGCATACAACGATGTAATATCACCACAGCCGATATACATCTTCATTTGAATTTTGTAACATATATTGAATAGCACAACTGTATGACAATATTAAAGTAAATACATCCCGCAAAAAAACTAAAACATTATAATTGATAAATTGTCAGAAAACGTTGCATCAGACAAGTCCTATCGTGAGAATTTTGCACGCGTTACTCAACCATATAAAACTTTCGTGAACTAATGAGTATTGACGGGTTGATACTGATTCATGCGGAGATAATTACATTGCAAGTAATTACGCACCAAAATAGATGTGTCAGTATATACTAGGGGTGATCCAGAAGTAATAGGACTATTGTTATAATTTCGGGCCAAGGTAGTAACGTCACTCTGACGTCGCCGTTTTAAGGGAAACGTGTAGGTTTGAAAACGTGAATAAATATTTTAACAACAGTTATATCAACTTAATTGTTGCATCAACTTCCCCAGAAGACATTGCTTAAAGACATTCCATAAACTTTGTTCAGCGAAATGCGTAACATGTGTTGTGTAATAAATGACCAAAGTCTTATGGGGAAAACGACACTCACACTGATCCTTTCAACATCAGAACTAGCTCTTTTGCAAGTGACATTAGTTTCCAACTGATTTCTGCCCTCCAACCATGAAAATATGTGTATGTATACATAGCTAGTGTCTGCTTGACTCCCGGTGAACTTCATTGAATAGACATGTCAAATGTTGATTTTGATTTGTGTCTACGTTGTGAAATAATTTTACTATTTAGCATTTTTCAATTGTTCATTTGACGTCATTTTGTACGTGACGTTCTTGCACGTCGGTAAACAACTTTACTATTTTGATGGTTATTATGGAACAAAAACATTAATCCCTTGTTATTAGAACAACGTAACAACAATTGCAAATTTTCGGTATCATTTGTTTGTGTATATGTGACATATATATACACAGCTTAAACAGGTACTAAAATTACGTTGTTGTCGGCCTATGCCTCAACTCGTTTCTATGACAACGATTTATAACTAAACTAATGACAATATTAGAAATATTAATTCGCCATAAGGTAGAGCAAAAACAAATAACATATGGTATGAATTTCCTAAATATGTTTTAACTAATACAAGAGTTATTAAGAAAGTCCTATTTCTTCTTGGAATACTTTCAGAAAATGATGTTATGAATGCAAGTATGCCGTCATGTATGTTAAAAAACGTTTCGCACGTTTTTATTATGATTGTGTGTTCAATATAGTGCAGTGTTATCGAGAACTTTAGGGTTGCGCCGGTCTTTACAACGCTTGTTGTCAGCCATATTTTTATATTCGTATTCATAGCAACAAGCGTTGTAAAGACCCGGCGCAACCCTAAAGTTCTCGATAACACTGCACTATATTGAACACACAATCATAATAAAAACGTGCGAAACGTTTTTTAACATACATGACGGCATACTTGATTCATAACATCATTTTCTGAAAGTATTCCAGAAGTAATAATTTAAATACACGCACCTAGATAATCATACTTACTAAGCGCATAATGCAGACGCAAACAAAAGAGGAACAGCGGATTTTCATTAAAAGATTTGATCAACCTCGGGAAAACGCCACCGGAAACAAAGGAGCTGTTGGAGAGGGCTTGTAGCGGAGAATCTGTGAGCAGGGCACGTGTGGACAGATGCAATGAAAGTTTCCATGACGGTAGAACATGTAAAAAGTACAAACACATATCTTTTCGTCCTTGGTTGATGAAAAGGTTGCGATTATGTAAAGAACGCGCTTAATACAGATCGTCGAATGACTGTGAAGGATATTGCAAATTTGTGCTATATTTGTGAAGCGAATGCACACATGATTTTGACGGAATATTGTATTTGAAAAGTGGATGAAAAGACATGCGAAATGTGTACAGTGCATCGGGCGATTCTTTGAGAAGGGGTTAAATTAGGAACTGCGTTAAAACAGCATTATTGTTTAGACGTTACTTGAAAACGACGTTACTGCGCCGGGGACCTTGTAGATATCGTTTTCTATGTATTGTTGTTAATGTATATATTGCGTTATTTGTATGAAAAGTGTACCATTCAGTAGATTATAACTTAAAGATACACTGTGCGAATTTTTATTCACTGTTTCCGACTTGTCATTAAAAAACAAAGATAGTCTCAAAACTTTCCGAACGTCCCTCGTATATAATATATATAAACAGATTTCCAAGTATGATTATCCTGTATCCTGTATTATGTCTATTTATAAATATACTGTATAATTTGAAATAAAATAGCTATTAGGGACGAAATAAATTAAAATATCCATTTTTTGTAGGGAGTTGAATTCATGATACCGTACAATAGATTAGTATTGTGAATAAAAAGGTTGTAAATTTTAAACTGCGTTTCAGCTAAAACATTTCAATGTGCGTTCCGACGCAAGACATCGGTAAAACGGCATTCTGATTTATTAAAATCGGTTCAACAGATTTTCTTGAAATTCTTATAAGTTGTAGTAGAAAGGTTGATCGTAATGATACGTACTTCTTAATATAATCTCTCGGGTAAATTTTTAGTAAATTAAAAACATTGTAATTACTTTGAAATCATTCCAGCGAAATTTTCATTAAAAATCGGCTATTGTTACCTGAATCCTCATGGTAGATACATGTAATTTATATCATGACACAGGCAACTTTATTCTTTATAATTCGGTGTTATTGGTGTTTGAATACCAATTTAAACAAGACAGAAGTAGCGATTTCTTTAACCACACTGTTATTGTCACAAAAACATACATTTTGACGTCGAAAACGACGTTATTTCAAAGGTATGATTCCACCTTAATGTGATTAATAGAATATCTTATTCATATTTATTTATTATCACTCGTTAACTAGGCTGAATATGACGCTCGCCAAGGCTCGCGGCATATCATCTTAGTGAACTTGTGTATTAAAAGCGATAATATATAAACCCTCATGAAATATCCTCGATAGGTGATCTGATATAGTTTATTATTCTACATAATACCATATTCATTATTTCCGACGATTTACAAAACTCGTTTGGACTAGCGACATGCCAAAGTATAGGTATGAAGCTAGAGAGTTGCTTGTTAAAGAATGTTGTGTTGAGTACTGGTGCGGGAGAGGCAGGAAACACATGGTTATTGATTGATTGGGATTTAAGGCCGTTTTCAACATTATTCAATTCATATCGCGGCGACCAGTTCGCCTACTCACGTGTTTCTCACACCAGTACTCCTCACAACAGTTTTTCCAAGCAACTGGCTGCTTTTTTACCTAGAATGTTAACCCATTGGTGACGAACGACGCTTGTCACAGTGACTTTTGTCAAACGTCGGAAATAATGTTGGCCGAGCTGAGATTCGAGCTCAAAACCCCTGGATTGATAGCGATTGTCGCTACCGGCGAAACACATGGTTGAATGAACTGATTGTCGTGATATAAATATACAAAGCTTTAGATAAGGTGCATTTTTCATATTCTAAAATCCTTATTTAACATTCAAACCCTATGGTATGAGTAATCAAAAGAATCGTCTCAGTGAGAAATAAGATTTAGTAATAAGAGCAATATTGTGGGGAAAAGACCTGTTCACTCCCTCTTATCTAGTCCTCTGAATATAACTGAATATAACTGAAATACTATTTCAAAAATGACGATATATAATAATCGACCTTGAAACCATTCAATATGTAATACAGCGATTCCATTCAGGGCTGACATTTAACACGTAACAACATACTGGAGCGTGTTGACGCTCGTGCGGCGGACGACTTTTGAAAACACTGTTACAAGAGGATTCTTTGTTCATCATGAGCATGTTATCGATTTGCCACAATGTTTGTTTTCAAATCTATTCAATAGTTATGCTTTCATTGAAAATGATTTTTCATTGTTTTGTCTTGACGTTTTTATAAGTGTCCCCTGCAAATTTGTTGTATGTGGAAAAGGATGAAATTATATTTTTGCTTAACCCTTTCCCACATACAACAATTCTACAGCAGATGATACTTTGAAAACATGAAGATAAAAATGGACAATATGTATAAATACATGTAGAACTTTTGAATAGAGTTGAAAACATTATGGCAAAAGGGGAAATTGCTCATTCAAAAACGTCTGCTGCAGAGACGTCTGAAAGCGTCTGTATGTGGGGAAATGTTTTCGGTCTAACATAAACGTCATAAAACCGGATAGTTTTAATTTCCTACACTTAACAGCAGCTATAAAATTGTTCTTCTTTTTTTTGGGGGGGGGGGTGGGGGGGGGGGGGGGGAAAGCTTGGGTTAGCGCCTTTTAAAAACAACACTGCAAGGAAAGGAAAATTGCTCATAACGAGAATTTTCTTTCCCTGCAATGGTTTTTAACGAATTATTTTTTCTCAAAAAATAATGCGGTTAACGCGATCGTGTTGCTTTGCGGAAGTCACGGTTAAACTACACTTCCGCTTAGAATACACATTAGCTGCACCTAAATAGTCCTAGTATTTTTTCGATATTAAAATGACTTCTACGTGTTTTTTCAATACAGTGAAGTCATATTTATACTATCGAATCAACATAGATAATCAATTCTCTAGAAAATATCAAATTAACAGTAAATGCATTTATTTCATGTGTCTGCAGGCATGTATGAATTTTGAGTTGTACGCCCATTGACTAGTGAGTGATGTAGTTAACAGGTGAGTGACGTAGTTAACGGAAGTCGAACCCATGCTGAAGAAACATGTAAATCTCACAGATATGCCGAATCAACACAGAGAATCAATTCTCAAGAGAATATCAATTTAATAATAAAGGCATATATTTCATGTGTCTGCATGTCGCCCATTGACTAGTGAGTGATGTAGTTAACAGGTGCCCATTATGTAACGCTAGCAAACCTGACCTTCGACCCAACGTTGTAGAGCAATGTATCTGCAGAACTCCAGATAAGGTGCGTGAATACATTATCACAGCATTGAAATGCAGGAAAAACGAATGAAAATATTTCCTGTTCGTCGTATCACGCATTTAAATCCGGAATAACGAATATAGAACATTTTCTGTGCGTCGTTTTAATCATAAGACAAAATGAAAGTGACGTATTTTCCAGAGAAATCCCGATCGTTAAATATAATCGCGGTCGAATAAATTACCCTAACACCGTATGTAATTCGCCTACTTCACCGGTATGTGCAGTTTTTACGGAACAACGAGTTCTCACGCTTCGGAATGTATACACAAATAATGTCTGCTCCAAGCGAAAAAGATCCGTCTGCACAACCAATTAAACCTTTCGTTATTAAAATATATCAAAATGGAAGAACTGCTGAGTTCTGCAATAGCAGAATACGTTTTTAATCGATGACATGGTAAATAAACAACGGCCAATTTAAAGAAAACATCATGAAAAAGTTCCCCCCAAAACAATCGATCTTTGCATACGGGAGTTCCCGTGGATGATTTTGACCGATGCAGTGATGTATTTTGTTTTTTTCTCCCCTAGTTATACACAATGTGTCCCTCAAATAATAAAGTTAATCAAGATTAAGTGATTTACCAATATTATTTAATATTTAATTCGCATACCAATGAATCATTCTGGAGACTGACTGACTTTAATCCATCGGAAGGGTTAAATGTGTTCAAGTAAGAATAGACAATACTGTAATGGTATGAATACCCTGATAAATCAAATGCATCATGACAAACATGTTGCAGAGGATAACAAAAATAGATAATGACAAGCATACTTAACTCTTTCCAACAAATAGACGCTTTTTGTTGATAAAACAAGCATTTTGACGCGCACCTTTGCCCGAATGGCTGATAAATATAAATTAATGGTCCATAATTAGAACATCGTTTTCAAGTTGGAAACGGAGACAAAACGGTGAGATTTCCCTGGGTGCGTTTAAGTGTCATTTGTCATTTTATTTTTCTTCTATCATCTTAAGGAAACAAATAGAATTGCACAACGATACTTCCACAAATCTGTTGGCATCTCTGTGATACAGAGCTCCAGATAATTACTTGGGTCAAATATGTTTCAATCCCTAAAATAATTATTAAAGAGTGAATCACTGCAGGAAGCCCATCATCCCACAATAAGGAAGGTCAACATGCATGCACAACTCTAACTAAAATTTTAAGTTAGAAAAGGCGCATAATTGTGTCAAAATCTGATATAGAGTTATGGGAGTTGTCCTGCAAGGTCATTTGATGATGTCCAATAAGTGAGTGAAGTTTCAAAATTTAACCAAAGTTGCAACGCCAACGCCGACGCACAAGTGACTGTTATAGCTCTCATATTCTTCGAATAGTCGAGCTAAAAAAACTACTAAGTTTTAAAGCAAGTTTAAAACAAACAAAAAACATGATCAAATGCAATTATTAATTACATTTTCAAAATAATTCGTTACTAGTACTTTCAGTACTTTGATTAAGACTCAATTTAAATTATATTTTTAATTCTTCCAGCTTTTATAACTCTTTACATCGTGTTTTCTTAAAGCAATCGACTATCATAAGTTAACAAATCAGGTAAGAGGTTTAAGGCAATTATGATCAAACGGAATTCATGCCGGATTACTCTTATAGTGATCGGAACACTGCTTAATGTACTTTAATTGATGTGAGTTTTAGGGAAGACCATGACGAGACCACGCAAATATATACAGGCTGATCTGAGTTATGGTTGAAGGTTGCTTGTCCTAGAGCAGAGCTGAAACATATTGTACACATGAACGCAAATTGCCGAAGGCTTTTTATCCTTGAGCTGAGCTGCGACATATTAATTTCGAACTGCATGTACACTTGAACGCAAATTGCCGAAGGCTGGTTTATCCTTGAGCAGAGCTGCGACACATTAATTCCGAACTTCATATACACGTGAATACGGGAAATATTGTTTAGATGAATGGATAGTAAAAAGGAATGAGTCTGAAAGATCCCGATCAGACTGACCGATGCCTCTAACTGATCATAGTCTGTCCTGGCATCAATGTCCAGAAGAACGAACTTTTCCAAATCAGCTTGATAATTGATGTTACCCAAACAGTCCTTTGTTGGAGTCTTTAACCTTTTCCCACATAGAGCAAATCCGCAGCAGACGAATTCAAAACTGCAAATTGTGGCAATGTTATGTAATGTTAAGATAATTTGATAAAGCTTGTCACATGCATGTTGGACAGTGAAATGCTGATATGTGATTAACATTTAAATAAAGAAGGGAGTGATCTATATACCTCATACTCCTCATATCACCATACAACAAGACCTCCTTTGACTTGTCATAGTTCTAAATAGTTGAGCCACCCGTGGACAAAATAGGGCTTTCTTAAATACTCGAACATGAGCAATCAATCGTGCCATTTTCGTGTTTTTCTTGCAAGAGCATTAAGTATTGTCCATTATTCTGCAATGAACAGGTTTACACGTATATTCTGTTAAAAGTACCGACAGTGTAGCCATACTTGTTTTACGTGCATGTATCTTCATGAAATAGCGAAACGAAGTTTCAAAAATGCCATATTTCCACTAAACGATCCATTTAATATGTCATTTCTTAATTGCGAATTATTGTCAAATGTCAAATACTTTTTTCAATGTCCTCCGCACTCCCTCTCCCATATACACACCCACACCAACACCCCATATACACACCTCCCCCCCCCCTGTCAATGTCCTCCCGCACCCCCTCCCCCATATACACACCCACACCAACACCCCATATACACACCTCCCCCCCCCCCTCTGTCAATGTCCTCCCGCACCCCTCCCCCATATACACACCCACACCAACACCCCATATACACACCTCCCCCCCTGTCAATGTCCTCCCGCACCCCCTCCCCCATATACACACCCACACCAACACCCCATATACACACCTCCCCCCCCCTGTCAATGTCCTCGCCGCACCTCCCTCCCCCATATACACACCCACACCAACACCCCATATACACACCTCCCCCCCCCTGTCAATGTCCTCCCGCACCCCTCCCCATTATACACACCCACACCAACACCCCATATACACACCTCCCCCCCCCCTGTCAATGTCCTCCCGCACTCCCTCCCCCATATACACACCCACACCAACACCCCATATACACACTCTCCCCCCCCCCTGTCAATGTCCTCCCGCACTCCCCTCCCCCATATACACACCCACACCAACACCCCATATACACACCTCCCCCCCCCCTGTCAATGTCCTCCCGCACCCCCTCCCCCATATACACACCCACACCAACACCCCATATACACACCTCCCCCCCCCTGTCAATGTCCTCCCGCACCCCCTCCCCCATATACACACCCACACCAACACCCCATATACACACCTCCCCCCTCCCCCCTGTCAATGTCCTCCCGCACTCCCTCTCCCATATACACACCCACACCAACACCCCATATACACACCTCCCCCCCCCTGTCAATGTCCTCCCGCACCCCCTCTCCCCATATACACACCCACACCAACACCCCATATACACACCTCCCCCCCCCCTGTCAATGTCCTCCCGCACTCCCTCTCCCATATACACACCCACACCAACACTCCATATACACACCTCCCCCCCCCCTGTCAATGTCCTCTTCCGCACCCCCTCCCCCATATACACACCCACACCAACAC
>JASEVX010000005.1:35649065-35689358 GCA_031761405.1 Serripes groenlandicus
GTGGATTCGAAAGACGGAACTTTGTATGGCGGATCTACTTTCGACAATATCATTTAGAGTCGATGTAACCCTTTAAAACACACAACACATCTTCAGCAGAAAATCATTCAAAATATTGTGTAAAAGAATTGGAAAATCTCAGTAAATGAAAGAGCAATTATTGAATAAAGTTGAAAGACAATGTGGTTAAAGAAGAACTTGCTCACAATGAAAGTGCATCTCATATATTCAGGTTTCTTTAATACGAATATAACGGGTCTTTCTCTCACAATATCTCCAAGGGTTTTCCGCTCACAACATCTCCCAGAGTCTTTCTCTCACAAAATCTCCCAAGGTATTACTCGCCCAAGGTCTTCCTCTTACACCATATCACAGGGTCTTCCTCTCACAGCATCTCTTAGGGTCTTCCCTCACAACATCTCACAGGGTCTTCCTTTCAAACGATCTCACAGGGTCATCCTCTCATAACATCTCACGAGGTCTTCCTCTCACAACATATCCAAGGTTCTTCCTCTCACAACATCTCCCAGAGTCTTCCTCTCACAACATCTCTCAGGGTGTTCCTTCCACAACATCTCCAGGGGTCTTCATTTCACAACATCTCACAGGGTCTTCCTTCCACAACATCTCCCAGAGTCTTCCTCTCACAACATCTCTCAGGGTGTTCCTACCACAACATCTCCAAGGGTCTTCCTTTCACAATATTTCACAGGTCCTTCCTTTCACGACATCTCACAGGGTCTTCCTCTCACAGCATCTCCCAAAGTCTTCCTCTCACAACATCTCTTATTGTTTTCCTCCCACAACATCTCTCATGGTCTTCCTCTCACATTATCTCCCAGTGATTTCCTCTCAAAACATCTCCAAGGGTCTTCCTCTCAAAACGTATCCAAGGGTCTTTTCTCACAACATCTCGCAGGGTCTTCCTTTCACAACATCTCACAGGGTCGTCCTTCCACAACATCTCCCAGAGTCTTCCTCTCACAACATCTCTCAGGGTATTCCTTCCACAACATCTCCAAGGGTCTTCCTTTCACAACATCTCACAGGTACTTCCTCTCACAACATCTCACAGAGTCTTCCTTCCACAACTTTTCTCAGGGTATTCCTTTCACAACACCTCACAGGGTCTTCCTTCCACAACATCTCCCAGAGTCTTCCTCTCACAACATCTCACAGGGTCTTCCTCTCACAACATCTCACAGGATCTTCCTTCCACAACACCTCCCAGAGTCTTCCTCTCAGAACATTTCTCAGGGTATTCCTTTCACAACACCTCTCAGGGTCTTCTTCTCACAACATCTCTCAGGGTATTCCTTATACAACATCTCTCAGGGTATTCCTTCTACAACATCTCCCAGGGTATTCCTTCCACAACATCTCTCAGGGTCTTCCTCTCACAACATATCTCAGGGTCTTCCTCTCACAACATATCTCAGGGTCTTCCTCTCACAACATCTCCCATTGTCTTCCTTTCACAACCTCTCACAGGATCTTTCTCTAACAACATCTCCCAAGGTATTCCTCTCACAACATCTTACATGATCCTACTCTCACAACATAGCATAGGGTCTTCCTCTCGTAGTATCTCCCAATGTCTTTCTGTCACAACATATACCAAGGTCTTCATCTCACAACTTTTCACATATCTTTCTCTCACAACATCTCTAAGGGTCCTCCTCTCACAAAATCTTACGGGATCTTCCTCTCACATTTTCTCCCAGGGTCTTCTCCTCACAACATCTCATAGGCTCTTCCTCTCATAATATTTCACATGGTCTTTCTCTCAAAACATCTCCCAAAGTCTTCCTCTCACAACATCTCCCAATGTCTTTCTCTAACAACATCTCTCATGGTCTTTCTCTCACAACACCTCCCAATGTCTTTCTCTCACAATATCTCACAGGGGGTCTTCCTCTGACAACATTTTATAGGATCTTCCTCTCACATTATCTCCCAGGGTCTTCCTTTCACAATATCTCATAGGCTCTTCCTCTAACAAAATCTCATAGGCTCTTCCTCTCAAAACATCTTCCAAAGTCTTCCTCTCACAACATCTCCCAATGTCTTTCTCTCACAAAATCTCTCATGGTCTTCCTCTAACAACATCTTACAGGGTCTTCCTCTCACAACATTTCTAAGGTTTTTTTCTAACAACATGTCATAGGCTCTTCCTCTCCCCTTATCTCCCAATGTCGTCCTCTCACAATATCTCCCAAGGTCTTCCTCTCACAATATCTCCCAATGCCTTCCTCTCACAATCTCATTAATAGCAGACCAAAAAAACTTCTATAGACGAGCTCTGAGACGACCCGTATAGGGCAGTCATCAAATATATACGAGTGTGCGAGTTAAGATCTGGTTTTCATGAGATTGGGCCAGTGGTGCAAGACGGATGACGCATGTCGCACTTACTATTATCAAACGTCCGAAATAATGTTGACCGAGCTGGGATTCGAACTCACAACAGCCCTCGTCGCTACAGATGATGTTCCTGTAGCTCGGTGAAATAATAATTAATATATATGGAGGTGAATCAAACTAGATGTTGACATAACGTTACATCAAGTTCTATCAACGTTTTAGATGACATAAGCTTACATTCTATCAAAGTTCTAGACTGAGTAATTATATTGTTTTTTCGTTTTCATGCAAACAATAACATTGGTATAATTAACGCTGAAAAAGAAAGGTTTAATCACTATGTCATAGGGAAAATCTTACTGCGCGGGTGCATCAGCACCAGTGCATATATTGGTTGTGAAAAAACTATCGCTGGTGCAATGGGCTTGCGCATGCGCCGTGCTAATCGTCTTGATCGCGCATGCGACGTATTTTACCGTCAGCTCTCGGATATTACCGAAGCAGATCGTCACAAGACTGGTTCTCGTTCGATTTTTCAATAAAAGATTAAAATCATTGAACCAGTCTATTTATATGTGAGTAGTTTTTTTTATAATTAAAATGTAAATTAAAAACATATCTTTTAAATAACACCCTCCGCTGCCACCATTGTTAACGTGTACCGGCGTTAAGCCATTGCGGGTCACTCTTTCAGGCACTAACCGCGATGAACGTTGATTAACTTTATACAAAGGTCTACCAACGTCGCTATGAAGCCTGCTTCCGCAGCAAGTGCTAAATTTTGCAAATTTAAGAATATATTAAGGGGGGGGGGGTAAAAGGACGCGCATGCGTAGACAAATGTTTACAATAATATTGGGAGATCGAGGTCAACACGTTGGGGAAAGGTATTTTTGTTTTCGTTTTACGCATTTAACTAAAAAAACTATTGTTAGCATAAATTTATCTCATATATGCGGGTTTCGTGTTTTTCGAATCAAACAGTATTTCGTAAGCCATACAATGCTGTTTCCCGCGTCAATTGGTGCATCTTGCAGCACCTCTTGATTATCTTAGTTGTTGAGACGCATATCAGTAGTATTTTTAAATTAAAATATTCAGATTGGCATGCACATCTATTGTATTTTCAAAATATAAATATGAAGATCCGTTCGCACATCACTGGTATTTTAAATGTAAATATTAAGATCACTCTGCATATCAATGTGGTTTTTTTAAATTAAATATGAAGATCGCAATGCACATCTATGGTACTTTTAAAATGTAAATATTCCGCACATCAATGTGTTTTTTAAAGTGTAAATATGAATATCAATCAACACATCTATGTGTTTTTTCGGCGATAGCTGTTCAACCTCGGTTTTGACTTAGATGTTAAGCAAATGATCTAGATTGTAGACAAATCAAAAGTTGTATTTAATCAATAATGTTGAAGAAATAAAGGAAATGAAACGTTTTGATTGGTTCGTAGTTAAGTTAGCGACCTTTCGAGAGGCACTAAACAGATGAAGTTTTGAAATGAATTGTTCTGCATACTAGCCTTTAATTGTTTTCCTTAAAAAAATTCAGTGAAAAAAATCAATGAAAACGTATGAAATATAATATTTAAGAGCAAATATTAATTATTTTTGAAAATGTTGAACGTTTTCAGTTATTTATCGTCAATTGAAATGTATACACCTCTTGGGAGCCTCGTGTAATCTCCAGTCATGTAACAGGGTATTCCAGGCCTTGATAACCTGTTTATAGAAACTGAAGCTGGATGGAGATTGTTATGATTTAGTAGTTGTTACTGGGATAAGAATATAAACAAGTTGATTCCATGGTTTCTGTTTCGTATTTAATAATTTCTGAGAAATTACATACTTTTGGCTGACACGTGGTTCTAAAACTAAGGAGATAAACAAAAAACGCGCAAGCTACACGTGATAACCGATTCTATATCTTTTAAAGAACAATGTTCTAATCGAACAATGTTCCAACTGGTTTACGATTATAATGCATTACCAATTCAAGAAGCTGTCCAATTAGATATACAACATTATTGCGAAAATTTTATAATTAATTAATTAATTCATGAACAATTACTGATTGTTTTGATTATTAACAAAACCTGTCTGATATTCAAGTCAAATAATATGCGCATGTTCCATTTCTTAGTGTTTTCTCATATTGATCGCCGTTTATTTTCTTTAAAGATTTTTCTTGTTCAAGTTAGTATGAGTATCTGCCTGCTCATCGTTTTTGTTTAAACTGTAAATATTGAGATCTGCCCAGACATCAATGATATTTTTGAAGTGTAAATCTAAAGATCGGCAGGCACATCAGTGGTATATTCAAATGTAAATATGAAGATTGCTATACACATCAATGTCATTTTTGAACTGAAAGGAGAAAGATCGGCCCGTACATACTTTGAAATGTAATGAGAAAGATATAGATAACAACATTTCCTATGACAGACATATAGACAGAGAATGAATTTAGAATTGATTTGTACACTCTGTACAATTACATTATGTGAGATGAGGACATGTATAGTAACAGTAGTATTTACACAAAATATAAACCAAACTACATGGTTTTCATTTTAGTATAAACTAAATATGAAAATAAATAACTGTGTAAAGGACACATGCATGAACGCATTCACCAATATACATACAAACAAAATGAGCTTTATCCTATTCTGTCAAAAAAGAAAGGAAAGAGTGAGGAATGGAAATAAACCATTTTTCGGTATTTTAGCCTAGTGGTATGTAAAATATATTAAAACTAAATATTGAAATTGACTGAGTTTTTTTTAAGAGTAGTTACATTTTTTTCTTTCATTGAATAACTTAGAGAAAAAAAGGTATTTGTAGATATTATTTTTCAAAAAGGGAATAAGCCTTGCTCTATCTTCATTGAAATGTTTGAATTTAAATATATAGTGATATTCATCGCCTATTTCATGTCTACAGATTGTACAAATTCTGGAATGTCTATCATTTCTGGTTCATTGTCTGATTTCAATTGGGAGATTATTGCAGATCCTATATCGAATAAAAGTTTTGAAATGTACCGTTAAAGATAGGCATTCATATCATCGATATTTCCAATGATATTTTTGGACATTTCACCTTGAAATGTAAAGATCAGCCCACACATTAATAATATTTTTGAAATGTAAAGATCTGGCCACACATCAATTAAATGTTGTGATATGTTAAGATCTGCCCGCACACCAATGTAATTTGTAATGTAAAGATCAGTCTGCACGTGAATGATATTTTGAAATGTAAAGATCAGCCTGCACACGAACATTTTTTTTTAAATTCACAGGCAAAGATAGGTCTGCTTATCAATGATATTTTTGAAATGCAATATTTATATGATATAAGTATAACTTATAATATAAGGTGTTAAGAGAGAGATCGTCCTATATAATTATAATATTTTTGATGTAAATAAATAGATTGATATGCAAATCAATAGTATTTTCTAAGTATAAATGTTAAGATCGACCTGCATTTGAATATTATATTTCCTTTTAAATGTGATTTTTAATATCAGCATGCCAACCAATAGTATATTTTTTAGCATAAATGTTAAGATCGGCTTGCATATCAATAGTATGTTTTTTTAAATGTAATGAAAAAAATCGGCATGCAAACCAATAGTATTTGTTAAATATTAATCTTAAGACCGGGATGAACATCAACAGTGAATATATTGATAAAGATCAATTATATTTGATTAAGATTAACCCGCATATAAATGATATATGAAATATTAAGATTGGCACTCACATCAAATGTAAATTAAAAGCTTAAGAGCAGCCCGTACATCAATGGTATATTTGAAGTGTAAAGAACGGCTTGAACATCAATGATATTTTGACAATTTTAAGACAGGCCCGCACTTCAAGGATATTTTTTAAATGTGAAGATAGGCCCACACATATTTTCAAAATTTAAAATTTTGCAGCACATCAATTATATTTTTGAAATGTAAATTCATAACAGCACATTTATTATATTTTTCAATGTAATGCCGGACTGTACGGCACATCATAAATGTAAAGTAAAGTTACAGATAGGCCGATATCAGAGGTGTGCAGGCAACTTTACGGGTGAAAGTTTATATTTCAAAAATGTCATTGATATGCGAACCGATCTTTACATTTTCAAAAAATTACCATTAATGTGCTGGGCGATCTTACATTTTTAACAATATAATTGGTGTGCTGGCCAAACCTAACATTTAGAAAATGTCATTGATGTGCGGGCCGATCTTTATATTTCTAAAATGTTATTGGTGTGCGGCCGATCTTTATATTTCTAAAATGTCATTGGTGTGCGGGCCGATCTATATATTTCTAAAATGTTATTGGTGTGCGGGCCGATCTTTATATTTCTAAAATGTCATTGATGTGCGGGCCGATCTTTATATTTCTAAAATGTCATTGATGTGCGGGCCAATCTTTATATTTCTAAAATGTTATTGATGTGCGGGCCGATCTTTATATTACTAAAATGTCATTGATGTGCGGGCCGATCTTTATATTTCTAAAATGTTATTGATGTGCGGGCCGATCTTTATATTTCTAAAATGTCATTGATGTGCATGCCGATCTTACCAATAAAAATATCATCGGTGTGTTTCCAAAACTTTACATTTCTAAAATGTCATTGTTGTTTTGGGCTGATCTTTGCATTTCAAAATTCCCATCGATGTACCGGCCGATCTTTACATTTCGAAAATATAATTGATATGCTGGTCGATCTTACCATTTAAAAAGCATCATTGGTGAGCTGGCCGATCTTGCTCTTTTAAAAATATCATTGGTGTGCTGGCCAAACTTTACATTAAAAAAAATATCATTGATGTGCAGGCCGATCTTACTCTTTTGAAAAAAGCATTTGTAAGCTGGCCAAACTTGACATTTCAAAAATATAATTGATGTTTGGGCCGATCTTAAACTTAACATTTAAAAAATATCATTAATATACCGGTCAATCTCAACATTTCACGAATATCATTGATGTGCTGGCTGGTCTTTCTCTTTTGAAAATATAATTTGTCTGCTGGCCAAACTTTACCTTAAAAAAAGTAATTTATGTGCGGACCGATCTTAAACTTTACATTTAAAAAATATCATTGGTATACTGGTCGATCTTAACATTTAAGAAATATCGTTGATGTGATGGCTGATCTTATACTTTTGAAAATATCATCGATGTGCTGGCTAATCTTACTCTCTAAAAATATAATTTGATTGCTGTCCAAACTTTACATTTCAAAAATATCATTGTTGTGTCGGCCGAACTTTTACATTTCAAAAATATCATGGCTGTGCTGGCCGATCTGAACATTTTCAAAAATATCATTGGTTTGCGGGCCGGTCTTTTTATTTTAAAATCATCATTTATGTGCGGGCGACCTTAACATTTATATATTATTTCAAAAATATAATTTATCTGCTGGCCGATCTTTATAATTCAAAAGTATAATTGGTCTGCAGGCCGACCTGACCCTTTCTTAAATATCATTGGTGTGCTTGCAGATCTTGAAATTTACATTTCAAAAGTGACATTGATGTGCGGCCGATCTTTATATTTCAAAATTATCATTTATATGCTGGCTTATCTTAAACATTATATATAATTAATTTGCTTGGCCATATGTGTTGGCCTATAAATTGTAGGATGCCAAAATGTACATTCCCAAAATAGTATGAGTGTGCGGGCCAATTTACTTTTCAAAAATATCATTAGCGAGAGGGTTGATCTTAACATTTCAAAATATCGCAGATTGATAAACAGGAACTGCAGATGACCTTATTCAAGTCAACATAATCGGAACTTATCTGTTTGTGTCAGTCGGCGTAGCTAGAAGTCAATTGTTTGGGTATGTCTGAAAAAAAAACAGAAAATGTTACCTCGGCAGCAGGCAAAAGCATATATTATATCATGCAATGTATGTCCCTAAGCGCGCTGAATTGGCTTCGTTTGGCATTAGGTGCCGGTCCGTCGGATTTTGCACCCATCTTGTTTGAGAATTTTCAGGCAACCTGACACTTGCAAGATGCAAGTATTCCGGGCCGGCTTCCAGTTGAACTGGGTGTTGTTTCATAAAAATGCGGAAAAGTAAAGGGTGAAAAATCGTTCAGTCCAATGCATTCGCAAAAGGTTGAACAAGATACTTTCGTGAATTAGATAATATAGAGATACGATAATACAAGCTTTAACGTCGGTACCGTGTCTACATATTTAAAAATACAGTGGACTAAATGATGCATATATATGTACGAGGTCAGATGCTCTTTTCACAATGACCGGTGTAGCATGAGAAAAGGCAGACCGTGAAATTTGTCAGACCTTACATTTCTCACAGTACGCTCGTGAACATTTTAAGGCGTGAAAATCTTAAGACGGGTTGATTTAATGCGATTTAGATTTGTATTTTTCGACATCGTTCCATCTTCGCGATATTAACATTAATTATGTTCATGCGTTCTTCTGTTTGAGCGAACTGAAATAATGTAAAACTGAGCATTTTAGGCATTACATTAGTCTCCTTAGAAAAACCTTAAGACACGTCAAATAAATGTAAATGTAATTAATTTTTACATTAAAATAAGCGGGTATGGGGTGATTCATTGAATTGGGGTTTGATGTCGTTTTCAACATTGTTTCAGTCATACCACGGCGGCCAGTTCACCTACCCATATGTTTCTTGGCTTTCTCACACCAGTACTTAATACAACTTTCTTTCCAATCAATTTGCTGCTTTTCCACTTAGACGGATATCCCATTAGTGGAAGACGAATGACGCTTGTCACAATAACTTTTTTCAAACGTCGGAAAGTTTGTTGGCCTAGCTGGGGTTCGAACTCACAACTCCTGGATTGACAGCCTTCGTCGCTACCGATTGAGTTACCGAGTGAATACACCTATGACTTACCAGTACCACTAGTAAATCAAGTAATTAATTAGTTAATTAATAAATAATTACGAAAAAAAACAGGTGATATTACCTACGGCGGGTATGGGGTGAATACACCTGTGACTTGCCTGTACCACTAGTCAATCAACTAATTAATTAGTTAATTAATTAATTAATGATTACTGTAACGAAAAGCCAGGTGATATTACCTACCCACTATAACTCAACATTACATTTGTACTGCTTACATGGAATTGGGGTTAATCGTCTAACACCTACATTGACATTCCTGTCCATCTCTTCATACCTCAATCAATCAATATATCTTATAATTTTACATAAGTAAACACATCCGAAAGACATGGAATTCATATGTATATAAAATTCAACAGGCGTTCATAGTAGTGTTGGGGTAGGGGGTCTAGACGCCTTCTATGAATATATTTACTTAATCAAATCAATCCATCTACAGTATTAGTTTCTACACAAAACAAGTTGTTTAAAGAAATGTTTTATAAGTGTTAGTTATGATATATTCTATATCTATATGTCATATATTGGCTAGCCCTGGCTGTAGGTTTGAGTGTCCGGAAGGCTCAGACTTAGGTACACTGTTGGACTGATTTTAGCCACTTTCTGTTAGTTTGTGGTGTCCATCTGTCCGTCCGAAATTCATAAAATGTCTGTGAACATCTTTTTGGACCTTAAATTGACTATCCAAGCTATTTCAATCCTGTAGTTCTCTCTTGTAACTGAATTATATATAAACAGTCATTTAGGAGAAAGTACAGAGGTATGAGACCGAAATGTTATCCACATGAGGGCATTCACTATCATTTTCATCTCTCACACGTGTCATCATTTCTACACAAAGCAGCTTCATACGTAAGAATCGATCAATCTCAGACTCACATTGGAGACTCTGTTTTAACTGTGATGTTTTTTGATGAGAATGTATTGGTCGATGGTATCGCAGGTTGCACTTTGATCAATAGTAGGTATTCTTTCATCCAATATTGTACCTATGTTGTTTTAAGTTATCGTCTCGGGTTATATCACTCAAGTAAATTTGCTAAAAAAAATCATTTATCCATCTCAGTTTGTTCATAATCAGTCAGTTCTGGGAAATATTGCCCTTCCCATATACTCATACTCACAATATGTTCTGGGATATCTGCTACCTTCCCCTCTGTTCATACTCACAGTGGGTTCTGGGACATCTGATCCCTCCGCTATACTCATAGTCACAGTCAGTTCTGGGACACCTTTTATCTCCCCTATACTCAGTCAGTCGGTTCTGGGACATATTGCCCTTCCCGTATACTCATACTCACAATCTGTTCTTGAACATCTCGTCCCTTCCCCTATGTTCATATTCACAGTGGGTTCTGGGACATCTGATCCCTCCCCTATAATCATAGTCACAGTCTGTTCTGGGACACCTGGTCCCTCCCCTATACTCATAGTCAGTCAGTTATGGGACACCTGGTCCCTTCTATATACCCACTATCACAGGCAGTGATACCTGGGCCCTTTCTCTATACCCATAGTCAGTCAGTAATTGGACATCTGGTCCTTACCTATACTCATGTTCAAAATCGGTTCTGGGACACCACCTGGTCCCTTCTATATTCTCATACTCACAGTCGGTCCTGGGATACGAACTCACAGTCGCTGTCAGTTCTTGGAAACCTTGTTCCATCCCTTATAACTCACAGACGGTTTTTAGACACATGGCCCCCTACCATATACTCATAGCCGCAGTCGGTTCTGGGACACTTGGACCGTCACCTTCCCTTATGTTCATACTTACAGTCAGTTCTGGGACACCTGGTCCCTTCCCTTATACTCTTAGTCGGTTCTGGGAAACCTGGTCCCTACAGTTTACTCAAAGTTACAGTATGTTTTGGGACACCTGATCTCTTCCTCTATATTCAGTCAGTCAGTTGGAAACCTGGTCCATTTTCGTACGTACACAATCAGTCAGTTCTGGGACATTTGGTCTCTTTATCTATATTTATTGTTTCAGTCAGTCACCTGGTCCCTTTTCCTATGTTCATATTCTAGGTCAGTTCTCACAGTTGGTTCTAGGACACCTTTTCCAGTGCTGCGTTAACGTACACTTTAATATTTGATGGTGATAATCATAAGATAAGAATTTTTGTTTCTAAGAAGAAGAAAATTACACTACAGGGTTATACATCTTTCTTGCCGAAAAGATATTGTTGGGTGTATAGACACTTAGTAAAATGAGACGAGCTATTGCATCTGTATGCCGGGCTCTATTTCAATCTTTAATGATTGTCAAGGGTATTTTCAGCTGCTACCACGTCACGTGCTCTTTGAAACACTATAACTCTCTTATTAAGTTTGTTCCATATATTATGGCCAAGTGCAAACAAAAATGTATATAAGGATATATTTATATTATTTTTGAAACAAGAATATAACGCAAAGTAATTTTCATATATAATCGTTATTTCCTCCAATATATGAAGATCATACAAAGATGAACACTATGATAAACAAACAAAAAAGAACACATACAGACAACACAGACAGACAACACAGACAGACACACAGAAAGACAGACAGACACAGACAGACACAGACAGAGACACGGACAGACAGACAGAGACACAGACAGAGACACATACAGACAGAGACACAGACATACAGAGACACGGACAGACACAGAGACAGACAGACACAGACAGACAGACAGACACAGACAGACACAGACAGACATACAGACAGACAGACAGACAGACACATACACACAGAGAGACACAGACAGAGAGACAGACACAGACAGACAGACAGACAGACAGACACACAGACACACAGACACACATACACACACACAGACAGACACACAGACAGACAGACAGACAGACAGACAGACACACAGACACACAGACAGACAACACAGACAGACAACACATACAGACACACAGCCAGACAGACACACAGACAGACAGACAAACACAGACAGATACACCGACAGACACAGACACAGACACATACAGACAGAGACACAGACAGACAGAGACACGGACAGACAGAGACACAGAGACAGACAGACACAGACAGACATACATAGAGAGAGTGACATACACACAGAGAGACAGACAAACAGAACAGAGACAGAGATAGATATACACAGAAACCGACAGCGAAAACGAGAGACACAGAGACAGAGAAATATAAATACAGAGACAGACAGACAGACACAGAGAGAAAGGGGGAGGTTAGAGAGAGACATAGACAGACAAAGACAGGAAGATAGCGAAAGACACACACACACATACAGAAAGATATAGAGAGAGGGACAGAGCTATGGAGAGACATAGAGCGAGACAGAGACAGATAGAGACACAGAGAGACAGAGAGACGGAGAGACAGAGAGACAGACATACAGAGAATAGACAGGCAGACAAGACAGACATTTTTTTTTTTTTACAGACACAGATATACAGAGAGAAAAGAAGAAAGGTGGAGAGACAGAGAGGGATAGATAGAGAGACCATTACACGTCTAAGATCATGTTTACATTGAATCAATATAATTAAAACATGACTTTTAAAATCATGTTAGCGTCGCAAAATTACCTGATCAAGTCAAATGTAATACGTATGTTAAGAAATCTTACCAACATTTCTGCTATTGATAAATAAATATATTTCCTGTCTCATTCACACTTTCTTCTTACTTTTTAAAATATACGTCATGCCTTAGTGGAAGTTAAGAGTCCAATGACGGGCCTTAGTAGTTATGCTCATATGATCCAAAACTCACGTGGTACATTTCCTTATAATGTATAAAGCACGGTCCATAGAATGCGTGATATTAACCCTTTCCCTCATATAGACGCTTTCTGACGCCTCTGCAGCAGACCGCTTTTTGAAAACATAGTGACAAAAGAAGAACTTGCACAAAACATGCAATTTCTCCTTTTGCCACAATGTTTTCCACTTTTTGTCATAGGTTATCCATTCAATTGTGGAGATTTTCTATGTTTTGACAAAATACGTTTAAAGTCGTCTGCTGCATATTTGTCGTATGAGGGAAAGGGTTAACAGATTTTACCTTTTACTTTATATCAATAATTTGTAATCGTATGCTCTGAAAAAAATTACAAATAGAAAGAATTGTTTTAATAGAAATGAAAAATGTCAAAGTTAAGACTCATTTGCTGCCCCCATAATGTTTTCAACCCTATAAGAGTATCTTTGTCAAGGGTAATACTAAAAGAACAAGTAGTTATATATTGGCTACCCAACTAAACCATCAATACGACACTGTTGGTAAAGCCACTTAGCTTTAAACCCCAAGATTGAAATCTGAAATGAGCAAATTCTCCTTTTGCCACTATACACTCATCGCTTTAATAAGTATTTCTGGGTACGAAACGGTTCGGTTATACGCGAGTACGCGGCTGAATCCACATGATTCTGACAAAAAGTTTTTTAGCCAAAGTGGCAGTATGCGTGCTTGATTACATGCTCATATACGTATGTATAGGTATATTGTAATTATTTTAACAATGACAATATTTTATTGACGTAAACTACATAGTTTCTAGTTTAACAACATATCATAGTAATATATACAATACAAAAATGTACAATTAATTACAATAAACATGAAATATACACCAAAATCGAATGTTTACAATTCCAGATAAATCAAAGCGCCAATGGCACAATAGTGGCGATCGTATAAAAAATCCTGAAAAGTAACAAGCAGTATATCGGTGTAGGGCTTGCGATTTTCAATAAAAGTGCACTCTGGTGCGGGTGAATTTCCGAATGTATCACTAGGCCATATTAAGATAAAATATTGTGTACACTTTAGAAATGACAAAATTATCAAGAAAGGAGAGAACGTTTCCATTAGTTTGGTGTTTGTTTCAATGATGTCCGATATTAAACAGGTCTGTTCAATTTAGTCCCTTCACATTGCATGTTTGAGGGTTGTCAGAGACATACACACACAGTGTATTTATATGTCTCTGAGGTTGTTAAACTGCTTCGAAAAATTTGAGTGCAATAACAAACACAAAACATGCAAAAGAAGCACAATTTCACTATTTGCCAAACTGTTCAATTTATAAAAATATTTAAATAATCTTCAATGACCGGACCATTACTAATAAACTTGTAAGTGCTCAAAATCCGGCTATTATTATTTATATATCTAAGCTTTGTTTAAACTCATCAATCAACGTGAGTTTACACTTGTGAAAATTCTGATCGTTGACAGTACTTGGATTTAGCCATATATATCCAAACCATATTGAAATAAGAGATGTTTTATTTGCTCATGTTTTCAATGTTTTCACTTTAACGATGAACCATATGTGTTTCAGTCATATGAATAGAGAATCTGTTAAGTTTTGTTGCGAAATGCGAAAGTTATATATGAAAGGACCAATCTAGTCGCCATTGTTGGTTCAGGGCGCACTTATGTCATTTCATCATTCGGATACTAGACTTATTAAGACACAGCTGTTTCAGCAAATTAGTTCTATTGAAAAAACCTAACTGCCATGAAAAACAAGACAGCTGTTTCATTCATGCACACTAGTAATACAATTTGCCGTTTTTATTTCGTAATTACGAAATAATAATTCGATACTTTTTTTTAACATGCAAATTAGCTGTTTTATTTCGTATAAATTTACGAAATACTTATTTCGTAAATATGAAATAAAAAAATTAATTTGCATAGTAAAACCAGTATCGAATTATTATCTCGTTTTTACGAAATAAAACGGCGAATTTGCATATAAAAAAATATGTTGAACGTCACTTTAGGGGCTCCGTAACATTTCTACAAAATTATTAGAAAATCTGTCAGTGGTTGGAAAGAGAAAGGATTGTTTCTTTCGGTCGCCAGAGAAACCAGAATTCTGCATGAATAAACAAAAATTGAATACATTTCGGTGAGGACAATGAGACTTTGCTTTCTGTGAGGTTTAATCCAAATTGACATTGGTTACAGAATAGAATATGTTAACGGACGACGGTCAATAACTGACAATTGAGCACTTAGTGCTCGGTGGGCTTAAAAATCATATAAGTATGTGCATTTCTTGCATAGAAAATTAGAGGAAAGCATAACATATTCGAATTATGTGTAGTACAAAGAATATCAATTTGCTAAGTATAATCCGACGGCTTGTAATAAATAATACAAATACCCATTAAATTTCCCTAATATCTGCATGTTTATACTTGTGTTTTGCCTAGACAATAAACTAAAGTATGGCGGAACGACAGTTGGGGGTAACTCTCACGTCCCTTACCAAGTTAGGCCAGGGTATAAAAGGGCAAACATGTTCAAAATGCGGAAAACAATCTTTTCACCAAAATTGCTTTCCACAAATTCGGTTTTGAAAGGGTGTTATCTCTTAAACAAATAACTATAGCTGCATTGAATGTTGTTCTATATTTTCTTTATTTAAACTTTACAATATTTGTATTGTCCATCTTAAGCACATATCCTGCTATATGCAAGCAATTGCTTACATTGAAGTCCCAAGATCAGCATACACCCAGACCATATTGTTTGCTTCATGTTTACATATTTAGTCTTAAAACTCTATAATGTAATTGAAGAACATTTCTAAACCCTTTTCCAAATGCAAACACGTTTTGATGTGTCTGCAGATGACTTTTTAAAACATTATGGCAAAGTGAAGTATTGCTTATTAAAAAACATTAACATCATTGTTATACATACACACATAAATAAACACTTTTTATCACGTGAGGTGCAATCACTGACACATATTTAAAAATCTGATTGGTCTATGATGTCTCCCAGCATGCACTGCTCCAGTGTAAACAGAACATGTTTAAAACAAAAAACAACAGAAAGCTGTTTCATGCTACAACGTCACTGGGCATGGTTTGCCTGATTTGTTAGTGCATACTGGCCCCTTTATCAGCAGTTAGAGTACAGTAGCTAGCCAAGTGGAAGACACTGGTGCAGATATTGAGTGTCGGCTTCTCGTACCAAAGGTCCCGGGTTAAAATCCCGTGATGAGCGGGTTCTGACTTTGGATATTTTCCAAACAAATGGCGCGAGTACTGGTTAATTCGCCAGGAAGCAGACAGCGAGGGTGATTGATATAAGCTCAAAGTTTGTTTCGCAATCGATGTAAAATAAATCAGATTAAACTAAACTAAGCAAGTTGGTTAATGTATCAGTTAATTTCCCCTGGAATGTTACTCTTTCTTACACGGTACATCTCCCATCCAAAAAATAAAGATGTCCTACTGTTCATACATTTCAAAAACAGCAACAAATGTTTCAACGGAATATTGGAAAAAAAAAAGAAAACATGTGTCGCCTGTCAATAACCAGTAAGACACCAAAGAGACAAAGGTTATCCCTAAATATCACTCTGCCCACTGCAGGTTGAATTGCGATCTTTTAAGGAGAGATAATTTCCATTTTTCGCAATAACTAAAACGTATTTCAAGACCATTTTGTAAACTGCACTTGCTTTCTGCAAATAAAACTATATCGTCCGCGTATAGTAGTAAAAACAATTTCAACATGCCCATATCCACGCCGTCAAATTCATTTAGAGACATGTAGTCCCCCAAGTCATTTACATACGTTGCAAAGATAAATGGTGACATACAGTCCCACTGCGGTGCTCCAATGAAACAACTGAAACTTTCACTTAAGTTATCATATTTTATCCTTGATTTGATGTTTAAAAAAAAAAAAAAATCCTGGACGCAAAATTGTGCATTCTGGTGACTTCTGAGGAAGTTTTCAAAATGTTGAGGGAAGGCTTTCTTAGGTCATATTTAAAAATTAAGATTTCATCAATTTTAGCAGTAAAATCCTGCCAAGAAGTAATGCGTTGAGAAACAATTCTCTGAGAGGTCCATAATTTCAAACTTGCTAAGATTTGGTCTGTGCAATGAATGTACAAATTAAAAAATGTATTGTGTGATGTATTGTCTACACAATCATTGTAATGTTGTTTATCATAAATAAAAAATAAATAAAAAAAATTAAATAAATTTTTAATCAAAATGTGTGTCTTAGTGTTCTCTTTTTCAGCAGTTTGACAGAAACAAACCCTAAATCGGAAATTGATGCAATGTGATATTTGTCAACTCTGTCCCATACGTTTTTCCTGTGATTTGAACTCTCATAAAAAAAGCACAGAAAGCGACAACTATACTTTCCCGACTTTGAATAAATATATTTTCAATTAAATTGTAAAAAATCTTTTTCTTGTTTTTTAAAAGTTTTGTCATTATTATTTAAGACGGACATTATATACTAGATTAGCCAACTGACTATCATTTGAAAAAAGTGTTTCTTATTTAAACCTTTCCCACTTGCATACGTATTTGCAGCCGACGACTTTTGAAAACATTGATGCAGAAGAAGATATTGCTCATAACAAGTAATTTCTCCTTTTGCAACAATGTTTTGAACTATATTCAATGATTACACGTTGAATAAATGTGATTTTCTGTATCTTTGCTCAGATTCTTTTTTAAATCCGTCTGCTGCAGAGTTTTTATAGTGTGGGGTGGGTTGTGATGTTTTAAAGGGCAAACAGGATTTGGAATTGAGTGTTGCACTTATCCTAATGAAACACTTGCCTGCCTGTGCAGGTTTTAGCTTAACTTAACTTTTTAATGATCTTTCCATCACCAACTCAGTCATCTGTTAGTAATCAACTCTATGAAAGAAATATCGCGTCAAAATCTTGAATCGCATCAAAATGTCAAAACAAATGTTGAACTGTGTAATACAAATTTAGAATAAAAGGATGAACCAGTTATGTCATTTACCTGATTTTGGCCGAAAGAAATGATCGATTTCTTGTAAGATTTATTCGTTCCTTATTCGTTCTGCCTATTATAATCAAAGTATTCTAAACGCTTTATAAACAAGTGTTTAGAACATTGACTCGCAATCGTAAAGCGCTCAAATGATTTGATGAAATTTCTTTCTTAGAAGTCGGGATTTTAGACGCGGACCTTGTCGAAAGCAATTATCCAAAATGCAAAAGTCATCGTTAATCGTCGACTTATTGTCGATTATACTCATGTTTTTGCGGGAAACCTGCTTGTGGTATATACGTAAAAGGAAAATTACATAACTAAAACGACATTGATGGGCTTCGTTACTAGAAACGAGCACATGTTCTATACGCAATTTTGTCGAAGGAATAGATGGACTGAGAGAAAGAGAAAGAAAAGGCTAAGCAATGCATACTATCATTATGAATATGGACCTAAACGAATATGTATGGATTAGCGCCTAGAATTTCGTACTAGCCCGATCCTTTATTCCACTCGCTTATGCTAGCGGGCGAGTAGATGTTTAAATCTCTGCCGAGAGTGAAGAAAGGATTACAATTTACAAAGGGGTAATTGCGCGGTGAAGTGCTACGTGAAGTGCGTAGTAATATCTAAATGATTGTGTACTTTTAAATATGATATTTACACACTATTAAGAGACTTTGTAATTTTATTTGGATACCTAGAGTAAGTGAATTTATTTTACTTATTTAACTTTTGCTTATGTTTGCATTTGTAATTGCTCTATTTTTGTATGTGTTCTGGGGCATTTACATCACGTGACTACAAAATTCAACATGTAACAATAGTCTCGCTTGCGCATGCGTCCAACTCAACCAAAAATCAAATTTCTAAAATGTCTCACACTAAAATCATCCCTTTTACCTGATATTATATTTTGAAGTCGTCGACGCAGAAAAGAGAAATTCTAGACACTGGACAATATGACTTTCAAACTGAAAGCATTGTGAAAAATAGAGAAACTCCTTGTTTTTAGTATTTTCTCCTTCTTTCACAATATTTTACAATTTCAGAGGTATAAACTGTCCCCTGTATTTGCAAAAGGATTAAATTTAGAATAACATATCAATATGAGAGTTTTCCATATACATGCATACAAAAAATCTGCAACAATCTGAATAATGAAAGTTTATTATTGAAAAGATAGTGGTATTATTGCTTATTATGAGCAAGTTCTCTTTTTGCCACAATGTTGTCTTAAGTCGTCTGCTACAGATTCTTCAAAATCTAGCTAGCTTTACTCTCTTTATCCGGCCACGTGTATTTTTATAATACAAATCACGAATTTAATGAAACACCGGTACCACATGATATTATCTACCTTCACACAAAGGTCAGGATCATGTTAATAGTGTCGAGTAATACCAGTTCACGGTTCGACCAGGGTGTATCAAATATGAGCCGTCATGCGAGAAGACCAACATTGTGGGTAAAGTAATAACTCTACGTAAAGTAAAGTGTGTCGGCCCGGATTAGCCTGAGCGGACTACGTAGGCTGATCTAGGTCGATACATTACATAGAGACCTTAATGTTAGTTTTCTCGCGGGACGTTTTGGTCGAGACTAGCAGCCTCCCGAGGACACCAAAGGTTCCCGCGCTTCATAATGGTAGACACTACTGTGTAGTTCCCCACTCCGAATACAAAGATATCAAACATGGTTGCATTGAATGCATAACATGTTGTCAGAAAAAAAGGTATCGTTTACGGGTACATATGTGATATCAGATGTAAAGATGTAATCGAACATCTTTATCTGTGACACGGTTAACCTTCTATAACTGCTCTGTACCTTTTGACAGGTGTCCAATAATATTGGACATCTGACCCCAAGGCAGAAGATTGTTGATATAAATATAGGATTGATTTCATATCAATTCAGTCACTCTGGTGACCATGAGCTGAGGAGACATGTTGTTATGAGAATAACAACTGGTTTTTTTGGGACATGTACATCTCGTAATAAACAAGTTATAATGTATTATTGAGTTGCTACTTTGTTACACAGAGCCCTAGGTAATGTTAGCTTATATCGAGGGCTTGGCGTGAAACGGTTGTAACTAAAATTTGTAATTTTTACCAAGGTTAATCACCTCGCCATAAAGTCTTTATAAGCGTTAAATCATTTTACTTGGTAAACAATGGACATTTAGGTGCCATTGCTCGTTCTGAGCAATGGCACCTAAATTTGCATTGTTTACAAAGGGGTCGAAAATGCCCCTAAACCAGGGTTTTCAAAATAGGTTTTTAGTTACAACCGTTTCACGCCAAGCCCTCGATATGTTCCATAATATTTCTTATTTCACAACAAAACAATATTTTGTGGTTACTCACATTATTGGATTAAAGCCGCTCACATATTTTGACGCATTTGCATTAGACGAGATTTTAAACTACTGTTGCGAAAGGGAAAAAGGGAAAAATTAGCAATTTTAATTTTTGTCACAATGTTTTCATCTCAACTCAATAAATATGCTATTTATTTTCCAGATTTTCCTAATGTTTGAGTTCTCGCATGTGGGAAAGGTTTAACCCTTTCCCTCATATATACGCTTTCTGACGCCTCTGCAGCAGACGGCTTTTTGAAAACATAGTGACAAAACGAGCAATTTCTACTTTTGCCACAATGTCTTCCACTTTTAGTCATAGGTTATCCATTCAATTATAGAGATTTTCTCTTTTTTTACAAAAAATGTTCAAATACGTCTGCTGCAGAATTGTCGTATGAGGGAAAGCGTTCAGGGTCAAATGCGGATTTTTATAACAAGAACTAGCCATCTTTAACCCTTTCCCTCATACGACAATTCTGCATCAGACGACATTGAACATGTTTTGCCAAAAAATAGAAAATCTTTATAATTGAATGGATAACCTATGACTAAAAGTGGAACACATTGTGGCAAAAGGAGAAATTGCACGTTTTGTGCAATTTCTTCTTTTGTCACTATGTTTTCAAAAAGCCGTCTGCTGCAGAGGCGTCAGAAAGCGTCTATATGAGGGAAAGGGTTAAGATAAGAAGATGAACACAAAGTGAAAACTTGGGACAGAGATTCAGTATTTGGTTCACATTTCAAATCGCCGACAAGTTTCGCCAGCTCTTCATCCGTGTCCCCATCATTGTACGACAAGTTTCGCCAGCTCTTCATCCGTGTCCCCATCATTGTACGACAAGTTTCGCCAGCTCTTCATCCGTGTCCCCATCATTGTACGACAAGTTTCGCCAGCTCTTCATCCGTGTCCCCATCATTGTACGACAAGTTTCGCCAGCTCTTCATCCGTGTCCCCATCATTGTACGACAAGTTTCGCCAGCTCTTCATCCGTGTCCCCATTATTGTACGACAAGTTTCGCCAGCTCTTCATCCGTGTCCCCATCATTGTACGACAAGTTTCGCCAGCTCTTCATCCGTGTCCCCATTATTGTACGACATGTGTGGATATTGTCTGAACCCTCTGTTTGCGAACTTCTCAAAGTATGGCGGCGACGCCTATAATTAGAGGAAAAGGACATTAGCATGTTAATCAACATTCGTCAAAACACCTTTAACTTCAT
Organism: Serripes groenlandicus; assembly: GCA_031761405.1. Lineage (NCBI taxonomy): Eukaryota > Metazoa > Mollusca > Bivalvia > Cardiida > Cardiidae > Serripes > Serripes groenlandicus. The sequence continues at coordinate 35,670,777 of JASEVX010000005.1, forward strand.
TTCCTGCGACTTTTCATCTTTCCGCTTGACTCAACCACTAGATATCAAACACAGAGAAAGGTTAATTAAGAAGGGCAGCTGTCGCCAATTTGGATTGATCTTGTACCATAGAAAACAAAATTACGCTATGTATATAATATAGCGACACATAAAAGAAAGGCGTTTTGAGTGATTGCTGTTCATATTCAAGTGTTGAGTTAACTGCAAAATACTCTGTATTCACATGCTTAGATTAGATATATATTTACTAGGGATGGGAACGAAAACTGAAAACGATATTCGAATATTCGTTTTACTTATTCAAATATATTCGAATATTCGTTTTTCGAATAAAAAATCTGTATCCGATTTCAGGTTTATTCGAATGCTGGTACTCTTCCATTTCCTTTTTCAAATAATGACGATTTTCCAAGTATAAGTGTAAGCAATTGTTTACGTATATATTGCATATTTTTAACTGTTCTTACACTCATTTTCTTTCTCAACAGATATAGTTGAATTTCAAGTTGATGTAAATCAAGAAAAATATCCACTCGAAACAATAAACAGAATTGCAACGTTTTCTGATCCGTATATTCATTCACTCGTCGCTTGGTTACCGAATTTAATATTTAACCGAATCAAATAATTAATGAAGTAATGATATATTTTATTCATACAAAAAGCAAAGGGAGTTGGAAGAAAACAAAATTGCGGACGATTCAATTTGTTCGCTGATGTGAATTCTATTTTAAAGATGTAAAGAGGAAAGTTGCATACTTTTGAGACGTACTGCTATGTTAAATATGATTTTTGCAATTGTTGCAATAGCTGACTATGATGTAAACATCGACTAAGTTTTGGTTAAGCTTGGAGGTTTTTACGAAACTTGACTTTCACTTTCGTAATGATATGCAGACTGTCACCGTTTATACATGTGTGTTTGTTAAAACATATCGATCAAACCGGTCGTCAAGGGGATGTCTGGTTACACATGATACGAACTCGGGTAAACGTACGCGTGACAATTATTTATTTATAATTGATACTTAAGGTTTGACATCCGTTGTAAAAACATCAGAAACGAAACATACACACTCTTTATCACTTCACCCTTAATCATGATTAGCTCCAACTCGCGACCTCTGGCAGAATTGTAGATGCAAATTAAAACCAGAGATATTTGTTAAAATAACATTTAAAAGGGAATATGTTCATAAATGCACAGTCGTTGAGCATACTTTTAGAATATTTCTACATAAACAAGAGGGCTATGATGAGTCATGTAGGGATACATCGCTCACCTTAATTACACAATGTACTGCAATGCAAAGCGCATCAAGACAATTATTCTGAATGCAACCTCCACAGTGTTAACAAGATTATCCTTCCTTTGGCCTAGTGATCTATATTTTTTTACCTGATATGACTCATATTCCAACATGGACTAGATATCATCAAGACAACATTCTGACAAAGTTTCAACTTGCTCAAAGTAAAAAATGCGGCCTCCGGAGTTTGAACAATATTTTCCTATATTGATCTTGTTTCTGACCCAATATAACCCATATTCAATAATAAATTTGCATCATGCTCAAGTTAAAAATGCAATATCCAGAGTGTTAACCAGATTTTCCATCAATTTGGCCTAGTGACCTATTTTTTGACCCGGCGTGACCCATATTCGAACTTGGCTTAGATATCATTCAGCTCAACATTATGACCACATTTTAAGCTGCTAAAGCAAAAAAGTAAGTAAGTAAGTAAGTAATATTTTATTATAGTGACATGTGTACATATTTTACAAATACAAACATCAAACAATATAAACACCTGGCCGCGTAGGGCCTATAAGTCACTTTTAATAAACAATATTTACATATAAGGTAAAAAAGAGATAAAAAGAGAAGAAAGAAAAAGAAAGAAGAAGAAAGAAAAACAATAATTGAAAGATTATAATTTACATGCATATGAATTATTCATTTATAAAGAAAACCACGTCTTTTTTTCATTGATCCGACAAGATATTTGGCAACTTGATTATATAATTCGAAAACACAAAATTTAAACTTGTCTGAGTTAGAAAGTGTGTTGAATGATGGGTTCTTTTGCTGTGCCCTGCTGATAAGCGATCCTCTCAGATCGTCATAGGCAGGACACGTCAAAAGAAAATGGATCTCGTCTTCAATTGAACCATAATTACAAATTTGACAGACCCTTTCCGATATGTTAAGCCTTGTAAATCATCCGGTTTCTATTCTTATAGGTAAAATGCCAAATCTAAATTGTGCAAGGTGAGATCTTTCTAACTTAGACAGGTTTGAGATCAGATACTTTTCCATACAATAATCATTTTTGAAAGTAATATAGTTTCTCAATTTTGAAACTGACTGTATTTTATGAGACCAGTCCTGTGAATTTTTATTTTTAAGAGACTCTTCTGCTTGTTTCATGTCTACTATTCTTTTGTTTGTATAATTATCCAAACATCCTATAGTTTGAAAAATAGATTTAATTTCTGAAGTCCATGTTTTGCCTGAAACATCGTAATCATAATTAAAAATATTTTTCGTAAGTCGAGCGAGCTTCATCCATTTTGATAAATCTGTTCCATAATCGAATCATGTTTAGCCAACGTCTGTGCGTAGGTGATAACCACCCCATATCTCCGGTTATCGCCACAATTGGCGCAAATCTATGCACACCTAAGAAATACCGTATAGCTCTATTGTGGATGTTATCAATTTTTGCATGACTTTTGAAACCAATTACCCCTGAACAATAATCTATCACTGGGACAACACATGAGTCGTATAATTTACTATATGTTTTATAACCAATGTTCTTATTACTGTGTATTTTTGAAATAACTGACCCCAATGCTCTACCACCCGATTTTGATAATATATCAATTGCATTATCATGAGTAAGATTTTCATGAAAATAAACTCCTAAGTATTTATATACTGTTGTAAAATTCAGTACAGAACCACCTAGACTAAATTCAAAATTGCTCCTTTCCCTGCCTTTATTTCTGAAGTGCATTACATTAGTCTTTGTTTTGTTTACGAGTAAACGCCATTTTCTGCACCAATTTTGAATATAGTCTAGCATGTTTTGCATATCGGCCTCATTTTCGCTCAAAATTAAAATGTCGTCTGCATAGAAAAGACAGCATATTTCTTTATCCCCAAACTTGACCCCTTTATGCAAAGTCTTTAATCCGTCAATTAGGTCGTTTATAAAGAAGGCAAAGCAGGTCGGTGAGTTCTGGTCCCCCTGACAAACCCCTGACGTAACCGGGAACCAGTCCGTCAGTTTTCCGTTTAGTTTAACAGAAGACACTGTATTAGTCAATAACGACTTCTTGTGGCTTCTACAGTGTTAACAAGATTTTACTTCAAATTAGTTTCTGACCAAATATGACTCATATTCGAACTTGACCTAGACATTTCTAAGACAAACATGCTGACAAAACTTCAATCTGCTGTATTAAAAAGTGCGGCCTCTGAAGTGTTAACAAGATTTTAGACCCGACATGACCAATGTTCGAACTTGACCTACATATCATCAATACTAATAATATTAATGATAAAGTTTCAATATGCTCAAGTTGAAAATGTGGCCTCCATAGTGATAACAATATTTCCCTTCAATTTGATCTAGTGACCTAGTTTTTGACCTCATATGGCCCAGTTTCAAACTTGTCCAATATTTGATAGAGATGAATGTTCTGATAAACTTTCATGAAGATTGGATGAAAAATGTAGCCTGTCGAGTGTTAACAAGAGCAAATGTTGACGACGCACGACGCACGACGGGAGACACACGACGGACGGACGCCGGACAAAATGTGATCATAATAGCTCACCTTGCACTTCGTGCATAGGTGAGCTAAAAACAAATCACGAATGCACAGAATGAATCTTCACAATAATCTTAGAAGATCAGTGAACCAGTCTATTTATATGCAAGTAGTTTTTTTTATAATTAAAATGTAAATTAAAACCATAGAATAACAGGAAAATTGGAATTCTTTTATAAATGAGAAGTTATTGTGCTAAATTTTGCGATTTTTAAGAATATATTAAGGAAAAAAAGGACGCGCATGCGCAGACAAATATTTACAATAATTTTGGGAGATCGAGGTCAACACGTTGGGAAAAAGTATTTTTGTTTTCGTTTTACGTATTTAACACAAGAGGCCCATGAGGACCTATGCTCTACTGTTATGGTTCTTTGGTCATTTTCAATCCAGAGCATGTATGTATGGTGAAGATCGGATAGTAAATAGAGGCTCTTTTGTGTCCACAAGCGCTGTTATAACAATTTTGACAATTTCAAGGGCCAAAATCCAGTCTTACATGGGCGGATCTGGCTGGTTTGCGAAAGGAACCGAGCTCTTATCAATATTTAACTACTATCTAAGTTTGGTGAAGATCGGATAGTAAATGGAGGCCCTTTTGTGTTCACAAGCTGTATTATAGCAATTTTGACAATTTCAAGGGCCATAATCCAGTCTTGCATGGGCAGATCTGGCTGTTTTGCGAAAGGAACCGAGCTCTCATCAATATTTAACTACTATCTGAGTCTGGTGAAGATTAGTTAGTAAATGTAGCCTCTATTGTGTTCACAAGCTCAATTATAGCAATTTTGACCATTTCAAGGGCCATAATCCAGTCTTGCATGGGCGGCGAAAGGAACCGAGCTCTCATGGATATCTATCTACTGTATAAGTTTGATTGAGATACAATCAAAACTGAAGACTTTATCGCGTTCACAAGCTCTATTATAGCAGTGCAAAGGCACATCTGGCTGGTTTTCCAAAGGAACCGAGCTCTCATCAATATTTTTAAAACTACTATCTGAGTTTGGTGAAGATTAGTTAGTAAATGGCAGATGATAAATGGAGCCTCTTTTGTGTTCACAAGCTCTATTATAGCAATTTTGACAATTTCAAGGGCCATAATCCAGTCCATAATATGCGGATCTGGCTGGTTTGCGAAAGGAACCGAGCTCTCATGGATATCTAACTACTATAACTCTAAATCAATCGCTAACTACCTTATCGAATCGTACGAAGAGCGAAATCAGATATTAAAGTATCGCCAGTGATATTTATTAAAAAACATTAAAAAACCTAAATTTGAATATAAATAATGTGATAAATCGTAGACATTATGTTATGATGAAACAGACTATGATTGACTTTTTATGAATTCATTTGTAAAAAGAAATGATAGTGCTTCGTAAGCCTTTGAAGGCTGGCTATTATATATTATTGAATTGTATTGTATTGTGTTGTATGTATAGGTTGCACTTTAAATAATCAAATATTTATCTATCTATCTATAAGTTTGATTGAGATTCAATCAAAACTGAAGACTGTATCGCGTTCACAAGCAATTGTTTACGGTCGCACGGACGCACGGACGTACTCATGAAGTGTATTTGTGGGGTTATTTCTTTTGTTTCAAACTTGTGGGTTGCAACCCATATGTATGCTATTCATTACGTAAGTATTCCCCTTTTACGGAATGAATAGCATTAATATGCAAATAAGATACTGTACTTGTTATAAAACAAACAATTTGTTTGTTATCTAAGTGTCTTTATAAGGGTGGTGGGTTTACCATTTCTTCATGAATGAGCTTGATTTATTCACACAATTCTTTATTTCCATAGACAATGTGGCGAAACATGGAGCCTACAGTTAAGTTTAAGTGTCTTATCCAGTGAAAATTCCAAGGTGCCGGATGGATACGTACATACAGATGAAACCCATATAGTCTGGACCAGTCGTATTGGCCTATTGTTTTAGAATTGAACGGTTTATCCAGTAAAGCAGTCGGGGAGCATAACGTACCATGTTCCACGTGTATCAAATCAGGTCGTTTTTTGGCAATATCTCTGTTATATTTCATTGAATTGTACGAATATAAATCTTTTCTGTAATCGTTTCTATAGCCTTCCATCCATAACGTAAGAAACGTTGCGGTTGTCTTTGCCATTATGAATGAATTTAGCAAGTAATTATTGGATTGAAGACAGAGCGTCATGTCGAACTCTTTTAAAGCTTCTAAATCTCGCAGGACAATGACATCAGTATCGAAATAGATTCCTCCTAGTTTTATTAGAGCCTCCAATCTCATAATGTCTCCAGAATGTTCATGGAATTTGATCTTTTGGCCGAATATGTACAAAGGACGCGGACGTTTACAGTGTAATATGTTGGGATATATTTTAATGATATAGTTCCAATATTTACCGTGTGGTAAAAACTCTCCGTGGAATATAATTAAACAAGGTCTCACGTAACGTATTACACTCAACATACTCAGAAACATATGGAACTTCATTTCGTTTTTAAAGTACCAAACATAATGGACTATATTTGGAATACCTCTTATATCATTACAACAGCTGTTTGTGAACTTGGCGAGACATGTATCGTTCAAGGCTACAACTTGAATGTCATCTGATCTGTAAGTGAAAGAAGCTTCCAGTCGTGGTTTATTTCTATCACAGGTTAAGGAATATTTCAGCCTCTTTTTGTTTGCTAAATCCTCAGGTATCACATACTTCGGACATTTCCTCTTCCGTTTCGAAGTCCAGTCCGTGAAATCAGATGGAGTATCCGGCCATATTAAATATTTATATGCGTTTGACTTCATGGCGCAATACGGTTCAAAGTAAGTCTCGTTCCTAAAATCTGACGGAACCATTTTATGTACAAAATGGGCCGAAGTTCCTTCGTGTTTTATGGCAGTTATGTCGCTTTTCATATTGCGCGATATATGTTTACTTTTGATAAGCATTGATTCGTTTACTTTTGTTTTATCAGTTTTTAATACAGATTGTGCTGCGAGATTCGTTATTTCTGTGTTATGTTGTAATTGTAGGTTGATCGAATCTTTACCGTTCTGATCTGTCTCATTTAGTATGGTATCGCTTGCTACCAGTTTTATCTTGAAACTATTACCTGAAAAAGAGTGAAATTGTGTCTACAAAAAGGTAGAAGCAGCGTCTGGTGATAACTGATCTTATATATAACATATGAGCCGTTCCATGAGAAAACCAAACATTATCGACTCTGCGTAATATATCGGCCAAGATCAGCCTGCGCAGTCCGCGGAAGCTAATCCGGGTCCAAACGTTCCGTCTCAGGGGAATAGATGTATAGAGTAATAATTCCTGAAACAGAAAATCCACAGGAGGCGAAACGTGTCTCCACCGGGTTAGACTGCGCGGAATGCTTAGGCTGATCCGGGTCGATACTTTACACAGAGTCCACCATGTTGGTTTTCTCGTGGAACGGCTCATATTATTTACAGTAAATTACCAAACTTTAAAATTGTTCCCTCTGAAATCTGCAGCAATGCTTGTACTTGTTTAAATATTGATTCCAAACATCAAGTTGTAATGGTCCACTGTAGAGTTAACCAATATCAGTAGTTTTACTACTATAATATATATGCGATAGCGGTGTATAAAGGAATGAGGCCAATAAAGTCGCCATTGTTGGTTGTCATAACTAAACGTATGTTGAGAGTGACGTAAACTACCTTACAAATAAATAAACAAATACATTATATTATTAATTCAATCGCCATAATTTCGAACACCAGCTGATTTAAATACATATATATAGTTTTACTACTACATGTATATGCGATAGTGATGTATAAAGAAATGTGGCCAATAAAGTCGCCATTGTTGGTTGTCATAACTAAACGTATGTTGAGAGCGACGTAAAATACCTTACAAATAAACAAACAAATACATTATATTATTAATTCAATCGCCATAATTTCGAACACCAGCTGATTTAAATACATAGTTTTACTACTATAATATAAATGCGATAGCGATGTATAAAGGAATGTGGCCAATAAAGTCGCCATTGTTGGTTGTCATAACTAAACGTATGTTGAGAGTGACGTAAAATACCATACAAACAAACAAACAAATACATTGTATTATTAATTCAATCGCCATAATTCGAACACCAGCCGATTTAAATACATGGTTTAACTACTACATGTATATGCGATAGCGGTGTATAAGGGGAGGTGACCAATAAAGACGCCATTGTTGGTTGTCCGGGTAAATGGACCAGTAGAAATGATAACCTAAACGACGCGATATAACTTAACGTATGTTGAGAGCGACGTAAAACACCTTACAAATAAACAAACAAATACATTATATTATCAATTCAATCGCCATAATTTGAACACCAGCTAATTTAAATACATAGTTTAATTCGTACTATTTTTAGCACGGATACGTGTTAGGAAAACAGTATAATGTTACTGGAAATGGGTATATAGGTACAACTACCACTTCTACAGCTTACAGCAAAGTTAAGCAACGTACATCGCGGTTAGTGCCTTGATGGGTGACCCGCGAGGGCTTATCTCCTTGAAAAACCCGGTACACGTTACACATGGTGGCAGCGGCGGGATTGTCGGGTGACATCCCCATCATCCCCGGACGCCGATGGTTCCCAGTGCACTTTTTTGACTTCGGGTCGAAGTTAAGTGAAAGAGGGAGAAATGTAACGGGAATGGGTATAGGTACAACAACCACTTCTGCATCCTTTTATAGCGACATTGGTAGATTGGTTGGCTTTTTCACAAAAATTAGGAACATACATCACGATTAGTGCCTGGATGGGTGACCCGCAATGGCTTATCTCCGCGACAGACCCGGTACACATTACAATAGCATCGGCTATGATTTCTCAAACGAGACATCAGAACTGCACAGACCAATGAATATCAACCTTATCACATTTTTACACGTGCGAAATATTGTTTCGAATGTCTTAAAGCACAACGCTACTTACATAGCCTTTGAAAGAGTCTGTATCAGGCGACAATTAAACAACCAGCGGAAAGATGGGAAATCTCTCTGTACGAATGTATTTAATTTGAGAAAATAGTAGAGCGTTTGCAAGTGGGAAAGGTATTTAATACAATAGGACAGTGATAGTAGAGCATCGTCCTCCCGTACCAATGGTCCCATGTTCGAATCTCTTGATGCGCGAGGTTTGTCTTCTTGTTCACACACAAGGCGAAAATCTCAAATAACTAAATTAAACTAAAATTGATCTTAGTCTTTATTGACTGGCCCGTTTTATTCTGGAGAACACGTGTTTTTATCAAATTCAAACAGTACATCATTTATCTCAACATGAGTATGTTCACATTTGCTTTAAATAAAATAAATCTAGGAACTATTCCTGAAAAAGTTTAAGATCAGGTAAATATTTTGCATTACTATTATAGCTGTTTTAGTCATATCATGGTGTGTCGTCGATAACATTTGAGCCGTCCCGCGAGAAAACAAACATTGTGGACTCTGCGTAGATGTATCGACCAGGATAAGCCTAAGCTTTGACGCGCAGGCTTACACGGATAGACAATTCTCGCCTCCTAAGGATTTTCTGTTTCAGGAATCATTACTCTATACCTCTATCCCTCTGTGGCGGAATGTGTCGTACCGGATCAGTATGCGCGGACTGCGCAGGCTGATCAGTGTCAATATATTACGCTGATGCCATAATGTTGGATTTCTCGCGGGAAGGCTCATTTTCAATGATTACAAAAAGGATAAGATCAGGTATTATTATAATATTGACGATAAATAAAATGACATGACATTCACAAAAAAAAAATTATAAGCCTTACTGCTAAATAGAAATGTAATCACAAGTATCGTGATGGAACTCGCCAAAATAATCCTTAGATATGTGTTACGCATCGACAGAATGTCCCAATTTGATGAAGACAACATCATTGTCTTGTTTTATTTATAAAAAGGGATCTATACAACAACCTATTACAGCATATACTTAGTACATTTACGTCCTTTTATGCTGGGGGATTTACCCAAATTGATTCTCGATCAAATACGAATTAACAGAGCATATTGGTTCCTGTTCGTGAAAAACTTCAGAATAACTGATAGGCTTGTGGATGTGTTCCCTACGTAAAGTATCGACCTGGATCAGCCTAAGCATGCCGCGCAGGCCTACCTGGATAGACACTTTTCGCCTCCTGTGGATTTTCTGTTTCAAGAATCATTACTCTATCCCGCTGTGACGACCCGGACCAGTCTGCACGGACTGCGCAGGATATCTGTGTCGATACATTACGCAGAGGCCATAATGTTGGCTTTCTCACGCGAGGGCTCATCTCAATGATTACAAAAAGGATAAGATCAGGTTTAATATTGGCCCTAGTTCGCTCACCTGAATTATACAATGTACTGCAATGCAAAACACATCAAGACAATTATTCTGAATGCAACCTCCACAGTGTTAACAAGATTTTGTTCGTCATTTGGTCATATGATCTATATTTATGTTACCTGATATGACCCATATTCTAACATGGACTAGATATCATCAAGACAACATTCTGACAAAGTTTCAACTTGCTCAAAGTAAAAATGTGGCCTCCGGAGTTTGAACAATATTTTCCTTGCGTCTTCTACAGAGTTAACACGATTTCCCTTCAATTTGTCCTAGTGACCTAGATTCGGAACCAATATGACCCATATTAGAACTTGACCTAGATATCTTTAAGACAAAATTTCACACTGCTGAAGCAAAAAATGTGGCTTCTAGATTGTTAACAAGATTTTCCTTCAATTTGACATAGTGACCTAATTTTTTACCCAACATGACACCTGTTCGAACTTGACTTACATATTGTTATATTGTTCTATTGTCTATATTGTTCATAGACAACATGATCAAAACACTTCTAAACAGCCTCACCAACATGCTCAAGGCAACAAGAAATGTGGAAATTGCGGGAACTCTCATAGCCGACAGTCCAAGTGTCCCGCACAAGGGAAACAGTGCCATTATTGTAAAAAATGGAACCACTACATGTCTTGCTGCCGCGCAAAAAAGGATTTTGGTAGCAAACCTGTGCTTGAACTAAATTTAAAAGAGGAATTATCTTCTGATGAAGACTCATTCTATGTTGACACTGTTAAAAAGTCAGGTAATAATTTGGTTTCACAAGCGCATGCCAATTTGTTGGTCGGCCCATCCCAACATTCCATAAGTTTTAAAATAGAAACTGGCTCTATGGTAAATGTTTTACCTACTAGCCATTATAAGCAGCTCAAGTTACACGGTCCTCTATCAGCTACAGATCACACACTGACCTCTTATACAGGCAATACATTAAATGTATGTGTTTGGTTTGAATTGTTCACAAGACGTGTTCCAACAGAAAATAGACGAGGCAATCGAGGGTTTACCTGGTGTTCGGCTATTGTTGACGACGTGTTGGTCACAGGACAGACACAATTAGAAATGGACACAAACTTACGTAATCTTCTCTCAAGAGCTAGAGAGAAAGGTATACGTTTCAATCCTGACAAATGTGTATTTGGTGTGCAAAAAGTTTCATATTTTGATCACATATTGAGCCCAGGCGGAATCAGGCCTGATCCTGAGAAGGTTAAAGCTATTGAGAAAATGGCAGCACCATTATGCAAATCTGAGTTAGAGACTATACTTGGTATGGTTAACTATCTTACTAAATTCGCACCAAACTTGGCAGAGGTTACACACCCTCTCAGATCGCTTCTTAAGAAAGACGTAGACTTTTTATGGGACAAACCACAGGAGCAAGCGTTCAAACAGGTCAAAGAAATAATTACTAAGAGCCCTGTGTTGACATATTTTGACCCTAAGAAGCCGTTGACATTACAGGTAGACTCGAGCCAGGCAGGTATCGGAGCTGTTATGTTGCAAGATAACAAGCCTATCGCTTATGCGTCAAAATCATTGACAAAGACGGAGCAAAACTATGCAATGATAGAAAAGGAGACATTGGCCATAGTATTTGGATGCAAAAGGTTTCATTCTTATACGTATGGTAGACACGTGTATGTCCAATCTGACCATAAACCTATAGAGGCCATAATGAAAAAGCCTTTATCTGCTGCCCCGTTACGACTGCAACGCATGTTATTACAGCTACAGAAGTATGACATTGAGGTCAAACATTTAAGTGGGAAAAGTATTCCAGTTGCGGATACTCTTTCAAGACACTACCTTACAGATACATACCCAGACTTGTCTGACGGACTTGATGTCCATATACATACTATATCTAGTTTAAACATGTCCGACCAACGACTGCAAAGTGTCAAAGATGCGACAGACACAGATTCACAGTTTTGTACTCTTAAAAGAGTCATATGTGACGGATGGCCAGACTTACGGAAAGACTGTATAGCCAGTGTTATTGAATACTGGAACCACAGAGACGAACTGTCTGTAATTGACGAAATCATCTTTAAAGGTGAGAAAATAGTTATTCCACATAGTTTGCGTAAATCAATGATTGAAGCCGTGCATATAGGTCACATGGGTGTTGATAAATGCACGAAATGTGCACGTGACGTGATGTTTTGGCCAGGTATGACAAAAGGTATCACTGAATATGTCTTAGAGTGTGAAACATGCCTCACACATAGAAGTTCAAACGCGAAAGAACCTTTAAAACCACACCCAGTACCTGACCATGCTTGGCAAGTTATTGGTACAGACATGTTTACGCTTGACAACGTAGACTACTTAGTCACAGTTGACTATTATAGTCGATTCTTCGAATTAGACAAACTACCAGACACGAAAAGCGTGACAATAATCCGCAAACTTAAATCACATCTTGCGAGACATGGAATTGCACACAAAATTATCAGTGATAATGGTCCGCAATATTCATCGGATCAGTTTGCAAAGTTTGCAAAGGAGTGGGGACTCGAGCATACGGTATTACCACTTCAAGTCCTCTCTACGCGCAATCAAATGGTCTTTCGGAGGTCACAGTAAAAACGGTCAAACGTATCCTTCGCAAAGCCATAAGTGATAATAGAGATCCTTACTTGGCTATACTTGAGTATAGAAATACCCCTTTGGAATGTGGGTATTCCCCGTCTCAATTACTCAAGAGTAGGCGTTTAAGATCAATATTGCATACAACACATAAACACCTTAACCCGAAAGTTGTTGATTCAAAAGATATCAAACCAAGTTATTTAACTCTCGCTTGATTCAAAAACAAAACTATGATAAAACAGCTAAACCCTTGAAATCCCTCAAAACAGGTCAATCAGTTAGAGTTCAAATGAAAGGTAAATGGTTACCAGCTGTTATTCTTGACAAACACGAGAACAGATCATATTCTGTACAAACACAGAATGGTGCAATATATCGTAGAAACAGACGCTTTTTACTGCCCACAAATGAAAAACTCGACATCACAGAAAATATGCCGAATATTGTTCTACAGCAAGAAACAGCTGATCGACCCGCTTTAGACAATCACACATCAAAATCACCAATTTCCCCAGAGCAGGTTCAGCAACCTCTAGATGAAAACAATAAACAAATCGTTAACCAATCTACCTCCCAGCCATATGTAACCCGATACGGTCGCACTGTGAAACCAAATTCATTACACTCTAGTGATAACTGGAAAAAGTAAACTTTACTATACTGTAGTACCTCGAAATTCCAGCGTAGATAAGAACTGTTCATTCATTAAAGACTTACCACAGAAGACATGTGATTTTATTGAAAAATGTTTAATTTGGAATCGTATTGATTATTGTAATGTTATATGTTTCGTTAATTTTATAACATGTTCTTTTAAAAGAAAGGAGATGTTATATTGTTCTATTGCTAGTCTAAATATATTCATGTCTATAACCAGAATGCATTGTGTATCCAAATCTACATCCGCCCAGCTTCTATGAATTAAACATCATCATATCAACTTATAGTTTGTGTATCATTAAATCCAGGATTAAATATACCATCATAACAAAACACATATCATCAAAATAAACATTCTGATAAAGTTACAACATGCTCAAGCTAAAAATGCAGTATCCAGAGTGTTAACAAGATTTCCCTTCCATTTGGCCTAGTGAGCTATAGTTTCTAACCCGGCCTGACCCCTCTCCGAACTTGACCTAGATATCATTTAGATAAACATTCTGACCAAATGTCAAGCTGCTGTAGCAAATAAAGCGGCTTCTACAGAGTTAACAAGATTTTCTTTCATTTTGGCCTAGTGACCTAGTTTCTAACCCAATGTGACCCATATTTGAACTTGACCTAGATATCTTAAAGACAAACATTCTGACAACATTTCAAACTGCTGAAGCAAAAACTGCGGCCTCTAGTGTGTTAACAAGATTTTCCTTCAATTTAACCTAGTGACCTGCTTTTCGAACTAACATCATCCATGTTCGAACTTGACTTACATATCATCATAACAAACATTCTGATAAAGTTTCAACATGCTCAAGTTGAAAATGTGGCCTCTACAGTGTTAACACGATTTCCCTCATTTTAGCCTAGTGACCTAGTTTCTACACCAATATGACCCATATTCGAACGTGACCTAGATATCTTTAAGACAAACATTCTGACAAAAATGCTGAAGCAAATATTGTTGCTTCTGGAGTGTTAACAAGATTTTCCTTCAATTTGACCTATTGACCTACTTTTTGACCCAACATGACCCATGCTCAAACTTGACTTACATATCATCAAGAGAAACATTCAGATTAAGTTTCAACATGCTCAAGTTGAAAATGTGACCTCCAGAGTGTTAATAAGATTTCGCTTCAATTTGACCTAGTGACCTAGTTTTTGACCTCATATGGCCCAGTTTCGAACATGTCCAAGATTTGATGGAGATGAATGTTTTGATAAACTATTATGAAGATCGGATGCAAAATATTAGCTCGCCAAATGGCATTAATGCCGAGCGCGAGAGTAAGCAACGTCATAAAAGAAGAAAGGATGCAAAATGTAGCCTGTATAGTGTTAACCAGGGCAAATGTTGACGACGATCGACCGCCGGACAAAATGTGATCACAATAGCTCACCTTGCACTTCGTGCATATGTGAGCTAATAAAATGACATGACATGCACAAAAATAATATTTATGAGACTTACTGCTTAGTACAAACGTAATCACAAATATCGTGAAGGAACTCGCCATAATAATCCTTAGATATGTGTTACGTATCGACAAATCGTACCAATTTGATGAAGACAACATCATTGTGTTTGTCTTGTATTATTTATAAAACGGAACTATACAAAAAAAACATGCTATATTACAAGCAATGTAACTAAAGCCACGAATCAGTACATTTCCGTCTGAAGAAACTACTACAATCCCGCCGGTTTGTAGACGTTTCAGGAAATGGCAATTATGTTAATTATGTGGGTTTTTTAAGTGGTGCTCGTGGTTGTTGTTGCGTAAGAAATGCTAGGTCCGTAAAAATTACGAGGGCGCATGTCTGAAAATATATTTTCACTTCGTTTAGAGCAATTTCTCCTTTTATCAAATGATTTCAAAAGTCGTCTGCGGATGTGCCAAAATGCGTCTATAGATGGAAATGGGTTAATTGTCCTTGTTATTGATAATTTGTTGATAACTAGCCTACTAGTACAATGTATGTTACTCATTATACCCATACTTTTGCCCTTTCTTTTCAAATAAAAGTGTGATTCTTTAAAAAAAAAAAAAAAAAAACGTGAATGGTTTAACTGATATGATAATTTATGAGTTGTCTGCTTTAAAAACATCAGTTGAAAAAGTGCAATGTTTAGAAACCACATCTTGAATATCTCCTTTACCACATAAAGCCCCTTTTGACGTATACAGCAGATAATTGTTGTACACATCTATGTTTCTTCGTCTAACTAATACCTGGGACAACTATGCAGTAGTCCCAGATAATACCACAGGTGAAGGATGCAGTGATATGAATCCCCTGGTCCCTATGAACGAATGTTATTTGCAAAATATGACTCATATATACTATGTAAAAAAAAAAAAATGCCAATAACAAATAGATCTATATCATGTATTTGTTCAAGTTTTTTTTTATTGTAGAGTGTGGGAAGGGGGTGGGAAGGGACCAGGGGGTTCATTCCATGGAATCTTTCACCTGTGGCTAATACTATAGAGTAAATGGGGGTAGAGATTTCGTCTTACTTATAAATAAAGGGATGATATATAGGCTAGAGGCTAAAAACAAATCGAATTGCTATCTAAAAAGAATCGAATTGTAAAACAACAACAACTGCCGCAAACCTTAATTTACGTTACAGCGAAAGTCTATACGAATTTGTCATTTTTGTCTATACGGATTTGAACTGCCGTAAACCGTCGCAAAGAACGATTTTCAGCATCCTCTGTAGCCACTGAATTCCAAAACAGCTAAATTAAGCATAAACATCTTTAAGCGTCTGTATACAAAGTTGAATTTGATTTTACCGTACAGATTTTCTAAATTCTGCCAAATATAAGTTGAAAACGGTCTATATAGATCTTACGGGACACTAGTTACTCGAGAGATAGTTAGTGCGTGTCTACACAGATTTATATCTTACTTCGGGTAGTCTCTTGATCTATAATATTAGTGTCTATACAGATTTGATTTTGATTTATTTTCTACCGGTTCCATTTCGACAGTGTTTCTATACAGATTTAAACCCTCAAATCGGGTATCCTCTTGTTCTATAGTATTAGTTGAAAACTGTCTATACATATCTTACGGGACTTAGTTATTCGCGAGTTATGCGTGTCTATGCAGATTTAGAGCTCACCTCGAGTAGTCTCTTGGTCTATAAGATTAGTGTCTATACATATTTGAAATGATATTTTTCTACCAGTTCGACAGTGTGTCTATATAGATTTAGATCACACCTCGAGTAGTCTCTTGGTCTATAAGAAAAGTGTCTATACATATTTGAAATTGATATTTTTCTACCAGTTCGACAGTGTGTCTATATAGATTTAGATCACACCTCGAGTAGTCTCTTGGTCTATAAGAAAAAGTGTCTATACATATTTGAAATTGATATTTTCCTATCAGTTCGACAGTGTGTCTATACAGATTTAGATCACACCTCGGGTATCCTCTTGGTCTTTAATATTAGTTAAAAACGGTCTATACAGATCTTAATTAAGGGACACTAGTTACTCGCTAGTTATAAATGTGTGTCTATACATATTTAGATATCACCTCGGGTGGCCTCTCGATCTATAATATTAGTGAAAATGATAGTTTTACAGGTTCAACTGTGTGTGTCTATACATAATTGATTTGTTCTGTCTGTCTGTCTGTCTGTCTGTCTGTCTGTCTCTATCTCATTCTCTGTCTCTCTCTATGTGTTGTGTCTCTCTGACAGTCTGTATGTCTGTCTGTCTGTGTCTCTGTTTGTCTCTCTAGCTCTGTCTGTCTGTCTGTCTGTCTGTCTGTCTGTCTGTCTGTCTGTATGTATGTCTGTCTGTCTGTCTGTCTGTCTGTCTGTCTGTCTGTCTGTCTGTCTGTCTGTCTGTTTGTCTCTGTCTGTCTGTCTGTCTGTCTGTCTGTCTGTCTGTCTGTCTGTCTGTCTGTTCTGTCTGTCTGTCCTGTCTGTCTGTTATGTCTGTCTGTCTGTCTGTTATGTCTGTCTGTCCTGTGTCTGTCTGTCTGTCTGTTCTGTCTGTCTGTCTGTCTGTCGTCCGTCCGTCCGTCCGTCCGTCCGTCCGTCCGTCCGTCCGTCGTCCGTCCGTCCGTCCGTCCGTCCGTCTGTCTGTCTCTCTCTCTTCTCTTTCTCTGTATGTATGTATGTATGTCTTTTCTTTCTCTGTATGTATGTCATGTCTGTCTCTCTCTCTCTCTTTTCTCTCTCTCTCTCTCTCTCTCTCTCTCTACTCTTTTCTGTATGATGTATGTCTTTCTCTTTCTACCTGTCTGTCTTTCTCGTCAGTCTCTCTGTCTGTCTGAATGTATGTATGTCTCTCTCTCTGTCTGTCTGTCTTCTGTCTCTCTCTGTGTGTTGTCTCTCTCTCTCTCTCTCTCTCACTCTCTCTCTCTTCTCTCTCTCTCTCTCTCTCTCTCTCTCTCTCGTCTCTCTCTCTCTCTCTCTCTCTCTCTCTCTATGTATGTCTCTCTCTCTCTGTCTGTCTCTCTATCTATGTCTGTCTGTTGTCTGTCTGTCTGTCTCTCACAGGTTCAACTGTGTGTGTCTATACATAATTGATTTGTTCTGTCTGTCTGTCTGTCTGTCTGTCTGTCTCTATCTCATTCTCTGTCTCTCTCTCTGTGTTGTGTCTCTCTGTCTGTCTGTATGTCTGTCTGTCTGTGTCTCTGTTTGTCTCTCTAGCTCTGTCTGTCTGTCTGTCTGTCTGTCTGTCTGTCTGTCTGTCTGTCTGTCTGTCTGTCTGTCTGTCTGTCTGTCTGGTCTGTCTGTCTGTCTGTCTGTCTGTCTGTCTTCTGTCATGTCTGTCTGTCTGTGTCTGTCTGTCTAGTCTGTCTGTCTGTTGTCTGTCTGTCTGTCTGTCTGTCTGTCTGTCTGTCTGTCTGTCTGTCTGTCTATCAGTTCGACAGTGTGTCTATACAGATTTAGATCACACCTCGGGTATCCTCTTGGTCTTTAATATTAGTTAAAAACGGTCTATACAGATCTTAATTAAGGGACACTAGTTACTCGCTAGTTATAAATGTGTGTCTATACAGATTTAGATATCACCTCGGGTGGCCTCTCGATC